>DWTU01001227.1:0-13781 GCA_018251515.1 Cecropterus confusis | reverse complement strand
AAACATAAACGCATTCTACACTCATAGCCCCATAGCAGGATTTTCTCCTGTGTCGTGGGTACCATGGACACACAAATACAAATACACAAACAGCCAGATCCAGAACAGAAATCTAAATTCATCGTTCAGATGTCTGGCCAGGGATCCAACCCGGAACCCACTAAGTGTCAGACCGATGTGGTGACCAATCCGCCACAGGAAAACAGTAAATACATACATTACTTACATATGACAGTACAAAAACAGTACATATAACATATCTACTACCTTAATTTTATATTATATTTTGTCAAAAGTAAAGTAAAACGCCAAGTCGATATAAAAATCAAGTAATACAAACTAACACGAAATCATAACGATTGCGTTTACTGCTCTCGCCCACTGAACCCTACAAGAAGTCATTGACAAGCATTTTATTATGTACGGTCGACTTCCTTTGAGAGGGCTGTAAATATACTTTATGGGGTGGGAGAGATGGAACTATTGGAATAAAATAATCCAAATGTGTTTTCTTATTACTTGCGTTAAAAGATAGTTGTATTAATTTCACGAAATAGTTAATAGATTTTTATACAATAAAGTAGCTGAAGTACTCATGCTTCCCGACAAAAAAAAAATAGGTTTTATTCGCTAAACGCCGGAGATACGTGAAAAGTGAAAGACCTTCCAGATATAAAATTAAATGTTAACCTCGTATATGTCATCAAAAGTTTGCTATTTCTTTCCGTCAACCCATTATTGTCCCACTGCTGGGCACGGGTCTTCTCTCACATTGAGAGAGCTTCAGGCTATAGTCCACCGCGCTGGCCAAGTGTGAATTGGTAGACTTCACACACCTTTGAGAACTTTTTTTAAAGAACTCTCAGGTTTGTAGGTTTCTTCACGATTTCCTTCACCGTAAAGCAGCGATAATTAACTTATAATACGCACATAATTTTAGAAAATTCAGTGGTGCGTGCCTGGGATTTGAACCTCGGTACCCTCGATTGAGAGAACGAGTTTCAACCATTCGGCTATCGCTGCTAGCTGCTATATAGTATTAGACTGGTCTATTTACTAACTTTACCCATATTGTCGTGATAATAAAAAAATCGTCGCTCCCCTCGCCCCTTTTTCAACTATTTGCAGGCGAAATATTTAAAAATTATATAGCCTATGTCACTTCCCAAACTGAGACGATTCCAATGATATGTCATGCGTCACAATCCGTCGTTTGTCGTAGCGAGTGCCAAAGAAATGTAAACATATATACATACATACACTCGAAAATCATTACCCTCCTGACTGAGTCTGACCCTGAAGTCGGGTAAATATTATAATTAATACGTATTACGCTACAAACAATCACACAAAGATGAGACCGATGATATAAAATACTGTGTATGTTTTCTCATTCTCGCTGACTTAATCTTAAACGTTTATGTGGTAAATGTAAGTGGTAATGTATTCTTTATCGTGACGCATTTTCGTTTCATCGAGTTTACGTTATTCATTACAACGATTCGACACACGGGCATTCCAGGTTTATTTGTGATAGACATTGTATGCACAGTCAGTTTTCATGGAAATTCCAGATCAGGTATAACCGAATTGGGCTAAAAAGATTATCTCCGCGTTTGGCGCCGCTTGCTCAGCTATGCTCCACGGTATCATAGAATTTCCGTTCACTGTGATAAATATCCTAAAATAATGTTTTCTAATCTTTCATACTTTGATACTGTTTAAATATATCCGATCTTCTACCTAACGCTATTTCTAATCTCCTTTTTATTTTATTTCACGCACCAAATTTGCATGTTTTTTTTTTTTATATTTATAACTATTTATGGACTGCGACTTCATGCGGACAGACTATAGTACATAATTATACAAATATTTAGCTCCGTTAGCAGTGAAATATTAAAAACCCTTTCTTAGTTGGTGTATACGTCCTAAAACAACCTTTTGTTCGAATTTCATGGTTGTAACTGTGGTAATTTAGGCCCTTCAATCATAATTAATAGTGTGTATCATTTCCCTGTTATATACTACATAGTATAAAACAAAGTCGCTTTCCGCTGTCTGTCTCTATATATGTTTATATCTTTAAAACTGCGCAACGGACTGTAATGCAGTTTTTAATAGATTGGGTGTTTCAAGAGGAAGGTTTATATGTATAGTACATGCATAATATAGTAGTGAGACATTGATAATTTTAGAGATTTGTATATGATGCCGTAAATTAACGCATTTTTTGCGCTTTCATTGCAAATGCTGGCTAAACCCTACGAGATAGATGAAAATAATGTACTACAGTATTTTGTCGTACATTTTTCAGTTATCGAACTTTTACACATTATTTAATTTGGCGCTACGAAGTTCGCCCGGTCAGCTAGTACTAATATATAATAAATAATACTTAAAAAAATATAAAAAACACGCTTTTGTAACTAGCTGGACTAAAAAGTCGAAAATAATTTTCTATAACTTAACAAAATAGAACGATAAGAAAAATATATTTTTATCATAAAAATGCCTTAGGTCTAACAAGGTCATTATTGTCATTATAAAATATCTCAAAATCTCAAAGTTATAGAAAATTATTTTCGATTTTTTAAATGCAATTACAAGTTACAAGAGCGTGGTTGTTGTTTTTTTTTTAAATTTTCATTATTTTCTGCTCTTTAGTTCAGCTATCAAATCAGAAAGTTAATTACTAAGTTTTATTCCGCATGCATCAAAATTGACGGACTTCCACACAGGCTTTCAACCCTTATTTCATCGCCTTACGGAATAAGTTTCAATACTCATTCAAATAAATCTCCATTATATCAAACCAAAAAGACAAATACTAAGTTCTATTTTGCTTGCATTAACTTTTGCGGAAGTCCATACAAACTTTCATCCCCTATTACACCTCTTAGGGGTTAATTTTCCAAAAATGGTGAAATATATGTTCCATTATATCAAGCTACAAACCCAAATACTAAGACATTGAGCTTGCATCAAAATTATAGGACTTGCAAACAAACTCGCAACCCCTTTTTAACCACCTCAGGGGTTGATTTTCCAAAAACGGTGAAATATATGTTCTATTATATGAAACCACAAACCCAAATACTAAGTTACATTAAGCTTGCATCAAAATTGGTCAATTTCTAAAAAAAACAACCCCTATTTCGCCTTCTTAGGGGTTGATTTTCAAATAATGGTGATAACGATATTCCATTATATCAAACCACCATACTAAATACTAAGTATCACTGAGCTTGCATTAGAATTGGAGGACTTTCATATAAACATTCATCCCCTATTTAACCCTTACAGGGGTACGATTTGTAAGGAGAGATATATAGAATATTGTATTACCATCGGTCCTTGATAAGTTTGCAAAGTTTCAACTCAATTCGACATTTCAGAGTGGATAAAAATCGCGTTCAAAGATTCCGTTACAAACAAATATAGATACACTAATTCGTAGATACGACCGAAGCTAATAAAAGCATATTAATTAATGAGATGGTGCGTGTCTATTTGTTACTCAATCACGCAAGGACGTAGCTTATTTATCTGGTCAACATATAGGCTACCTTTGATTTTGATATTTTGCACTATTTAAAGATAGCGATTATTTTTATGTTCCGTAGCGAAGCACGAATACTTCAGCCAGTCATTATTTTTTTATAATATTACAAAATATAGTATATATAGTAGATGATATAATAGGATGTGAAAAACTACGAATTACTTAAAATAAGTACCCAACGAGACTGAAAAGCGCATGCATCATACACATACCTAGATTTGGTTTCACTTAGTACAATTTGAATGGTCCAACCTTTTTGAGTGGAATAAAAATAATTATAGTGTTGTCCGTTGAATAAGAATAATTATAGTAATTACCCAAGCAAAATATGGTTTTTCCTTTCCATAAAAACGATCTTGGGCCATGGCGTCATACCTTAGGTACACAAAGAGTTCAATTTACTGGTTCCCCTCTGTGCGAGCTGAGAGGTAATTATGGATCTATATTTATTTTTGGAGTGCGTAGGCAATCGCCGCTGATATCGAAATTCATACATATTATAAAAACCGGCCAAGTGCGGACTCGCGCACCAAGAGCTCCGTACTATCTGTAAAAAACAGCAAAAATCACGTTTGTTGTATGGGCGCCTTTAGCGTTTACCTGTTGCCATTATTAATATAACGCAAAACAACATATTTATTCTGTAGGACCCCCCTTAAATATTTATTTTATTCTGTTATTAGTATTTATTGTTATTGCGGCAACAGAAATACATCATCTGTGAACATTTCAAACTGTCTAGCCATCACGGACGGACAGACGGACAGTAGGCTTAGTAATAGCTTCCGGATTTTACCCTAAGGGTACGGAACTCTATAAAATTACAGTGTCGCGTGTCTGTACATCGCATATATGAGTATTGCAAATATACAAAAGGGACAGTTTGGACGATTGAAAATAAATAATACAGTTATTTTTATTCTTAAAAAAAATGCAGTTTTATTTTTTTATAATATAAAAGTGGCAAACGAACCTGCAGTCCACCTGATGATAAGTGGCCACTGCCGCGCATGGACATGTGTAATCAATCCCATAGAAGATCATAGTTTTACCTGAGCTTAGCCACAGATGCGTTGATACCCCTGCGGGCGCCGGATAATTATCTCTCTCTTACACTACATCAGAACACCGCAGCGCATAACACTGCTGTTATCAGGCAAAAATAGGTATTAAGGTGGTGCTTCCGGAGTCGAACCACAAAGAGTTCTTCCACCTTTGTGTTTGGTAATTGGCATCATACCAGAACTATTGAATATAATTACCATTTTACATTTATTTTAAATGGGTCTGAAACCGCATTTAGTATTTAAATAAAATGTATACATAAAATCGGAACCACACCGCCAGTTTACTGCCATTGCCTATATAGGTATATCTACTCGTTTACTATAGTGCAAACATACAATACAATTGTTTTCTTCATTGTTCAAATGTTTACCGACTTTCCATAGGAAGGAGGTTATGTGATTATGATTTAAAATTTTGATGTAGGTACTTGTGGCAAGTGGTCTTTATCTTTCGTAACACATTCATACATGTATATAGACTGAAAATCATACAAGAAAACAATAAAAATATCATTAAGTTAAAATTAATTAAACTGAAATATTCATATAAATATGGTATTATAATTTAATTTATATTATACAATATAGAACGCCCCGGTGAATATGCAGAGTGTTAGTGACTGTGTGTGTGTATGTATGTGTGTGTGTGTGTGTGCGCGCGCGTATTAGTATATTTTGTAAAGAGAAATATTTCTATCAGTTCTTTAAATGTTTGTTTCGTGTTCGGGACAAACTTGAAAATAATTTAACGGAACTTTCGCCAGTTTTGCAGGAATGAAAAGTTCTGAAATGCGAAACCACTTTCCATTTCATAAACATAACAATTTTAGTGGACGTATTTTTGAGTAACGTACACAACTATTTTTGTTACATAAGACTTATTTCACTTATTTCATTCATATGTTGAAACATGCGAAACTACTTTCAATTTAATAAATTAAATATATACACATAAATCTCTTTGGAATCAACATTCAATTTGGAAGCATCATTCTATCAACAAAATAAGTCCTAAAAATAACTATCAAATATCTACATTAAGCAAACGAAAAGTGTAACAATGGACGAACATTTTTAGATCGGTCATTGAAATCTATCTGCAAGATGGCAGATATTTATGGAAAGCTATTCAGCACATGTCTATCTCCTGTTGTCGCTTTGTAAGTGACTGTCTTATGTACCTAACTATAAAAGAAAAGTAACATTTTTGTAACACTACTCACAAGGAACAAAACAATTAAATGTTAAGAAAACTAAAACCTTCATAATGTAAATGTAGCATCATGACATAATGTTACTAAATATATTCTATGGTAAGTACTATATTTTGTGGTATTATTCTTCTTATGTGTACGTCTAATCTTTGTAAGTATGTAATCATTTTACAAAAATATATTTATAATTGCCGTTTTATATGGAAATATTTGAGTTTTAGATCTAAATCGGTGTACATCAACAATTGATCTTCCATTAGGTCAAAACCTGAACGAGTTAAGAACTTGTTTATTTTTTTTAAGTGACCTAAAGAATTGGGCAGTTTTACACTTATATTCACTTAACAAATGATTAGTAGTTATTGTGTTTATAGTTAGATCTATTTCTTAGTCAAAAATAATTTAACTGAAGTATTTGAACGTAAATAACCTGAGTGTATGATGTTACGGGCTTAGATAAATTCACGACAATTTAAAGCGTCGGTTTCCAGCTTAATCAGATTGGCATAACGGGAACAACACCTGGGCAAGACACCTGTTAAAAGTTACTTACATTATAACATTTTCTGTACTACATACATTATAATATGTATGGCAAACTTATAACTCAATAAATAAAAAAGTGCTTGTTTTGTATTATTTAAATACATTTACAAAATTCACGCACTCTTATAGTAGTTAGTAGTAGTATTAGTAGAGATATGAATCTCTTATTAAGAGTGCGTAAATTTTATACCAAAGAGTATGAACTCTTTGTAGTAAAATTTTGTTATATATAATGGAAATAACAAACAAGATTGAAATTCCCTTGATATTCCATTGTTACTCATTAACAATTATTCACTCCTCGAAGAATTCTATGACGTGATCGCTTGATGCTGGATGTACGCTTGTGCGATCAAGCGTTATTAATCATAAGGAGATAATTGTTATGCGCTAATTAAAATTCTCTACAGTACCTTATCATATCTACATTACATCATCTATCATAATATACCATCATCTATAATAATGGATACTTTTGTATGGAGAAAAAATGTGATGGTGTTGCCGCAAACGAGCATGCAGTCCACGTGATGGTAAGTGGCCAGTCACTTTATATAGAACAGGTTCTACTTGAAGTCAATCTTAGATGTGTGGCTTCTCCCGCCTACTAAGAAGGTCGCCTTATGTATAAGTGAGCCGGCAACCACAAACTCTTTCTTACCCTTGTTTTAAAAGGTTTTCCGTTGATCCGCAGGTTGTACCAAGTGCGCGTGGGTCTACGCGTGTCACCGAAGGTACCGGTGCACTTCGAGGCGTCAGTGTCGAGCGGTAATGGCGCGGCGAGGACGGGCCGGCCGGCTGCCAACGCCTCCCTCGTCGGAGGCCTGGCCGCCTCCCGAGCCTTCCAAATCATGTACCGGAACGAGGAGGTCACGTTGCGGGACATAGTGCACTTCAGAGCTCATTTGCTAGGCAAGTTCCTATAATGCTGTCTATATAAAAATTCCTGATTCAAAAGCGCAGAATTTAGATTGTTTGTCGAGCATATGTTGTGAAATTATTTAATAAGTAATGAAGTAATAGATCAAGCTAGACATTAGCCCAGGAAATACTAGCTTTGAATATTAAGCTGGTCACATTTATATGTAGATATATATTATATTTCTACCTTTTTAGAGTGTACCCTTGTAGAATGTTTCCTCTGCGTACTGCGATGTACGTATAGACCGTTTTTTTCGTTTTACAATACAGAATTGTCGAATGCATGTTTCATAGCGATAAGTGGAACGTAGCTGAGAGTCGTTAGAGTGAGTAACATGATTTTCCCATATAAAATATGGACCTAGTATTAATAAATCCTGAGGATTACCCGAGGCACGTTTTCTGAAATTACTACAAATACATTGACGACAATCTAAATCTGATATATCCCTGACTTCTATTGTTTAAATATGTTCTTGGCGTTTGCGAGTGCCAGTTGCTGGTAAGAGCTTATCTCTCTGAAAAATAACTAACACCTGTTATTATTATTCATAGCTTTCAATGACAATATATGAATACAAATTATACTTATACAATGGTACAACTAATGTATAGTTCTTTGTCTACAGTTACTCTTTCAATTAGAAACCGCACAGCGTCCGTCTTATATTTTGTTCCTATTACTTTGTAATAGGAACAAAAATAATTTTAGCTATAACCAAACTACTGGTTATTAATTTATTGATACTCTAAGTTCTTTTTGATAACTAGTTTGGTGAAGCCCGGATCCAAGAGAGTCATTACTTAATTCGACGTATAAATTAATTTTAATAATAGTTAAAATTTACGTTAACCTATCAGTTTCATTTGAATATTTCATTTTAAAATCAAATTTTATTAAAATCTCTTATTTATTGGATAGGCTTGTATTAACAGATTAATTAATTAACTTTAATAATATTAAGAATAAATGTCAGCTTAAGATACTTACTATGAATATACTTTCAATCATTTAAATTAAATTTAGTACTTTCAGTTTGATACGATTTGACATACACAGAAAGACACAGACAAAAGCTCAAAAATATGTATACATATCTATTATTACTAATTCTCACTTTCCAAGCATTTTTTGCGAATATTTGTATACGCGATAAAGAGACACGCAGAACTTGCTTTACTAACAAATATATAGGCGTGTTCAATATAGCAACCAGGTGTTCTCTTTAAAGCTTCACGCACACTTATAAAGCTTCATTAACCAAAATGAGCGTTGAATGGTAAGATAAGCTCTTGCTTATATAGACAGCTGACTTGGAGTTCTATGCAAACTTTGACCCCAAACTGTTATCTCATTATCTTGAATGGCTTAAATGCAAATGAGATTGGCTTACGTCCAAAAATGATCATCGCATTGTCACTTTATCTTCTTGGGGAATTGTAGATACACTCGCAGTCAGTGGAAAATAAGTTTTTGAAATAGCTGGGTTGACTTACGGCGTGACGTTGGCAGTCTGCCACCACGATTGACCTAATATGCAAAAATGACCTGAATAGTAATGAACAAATCCTACTATTTGTATAAGCAACATCAGATTAGCTGATTTTCTCTCGAATACTATGAATTTCTCACACAGTTTAACATAAACGCTGCAGATACATATGTATCAAGAAGCCTAGAGGCTGTCTTTTATCATTTTTTTATAATATTAAAATATCAAGAAGCCTAGATGCTGTCTTTTATCATTGTTTTATAATATTAAAGTAGCAAACGACTATGCCATCCACCTGACGGTATGTGACCACTGGACATGGACATCTATAATCAACCCCAGCGAAGATCACCTTACCTGAGGTTAGCCACAGACGCGTTGCTACCCCTGAGGACTTAGTTGAATTGTCTCTGATAAGTCTCTGTTTAATTTTGCTAAGTGCAAAAAAATGTGAAAAAACGTTACTATAAGAACGTGACTATCTAAACAATCGATTTATGCACAGTTGACAGCCGCAATCTAAAGGAATCTCTCGAGAGGGCTGAGTGGAGCCTTGGAGTGGAGCTATGGTGCAGTGAGGGGGCGCAGTCGAGCACCCTCGCCCCCGTGTCGTGCCGCGTGCTCAAGCTGCACTTCCAACCCGCCCAAGGACTGCACTACCACTTGCCAGTGCTGTTCGACTACTTTCACCTGTCGGCTGTATCGATCACGATCCACGCCAGCCTCGTCGCCTTACATCAGCCGTATATAAAGTAAGTCGTGTTCGATGGACACTTCTGTATAACCCTTTACTGACTGACTCAGAATTTTTTCTTCTTACATGTCTATCCGCCGTTCTCCCAGGAAAAGCATTATGCATTATGTACAAAGCTGGTGGGTACATACATGATATTATACCATTAGATCAAATTCATTTGAAATTTAAGTGTTTCTGACGTCATATTAATGTGTTAATTTGCTATGAATATATCGAAACTCTTAAAAAATGCACGTTTGCCCATTCGGGCTATTTGTAACACGTCTAAACTTTTAAAGGGACATTCTCACAAGTCCTAGGACCTAATAGCCAGTGGCAATTTTAAATTTTATATTTTTTAAAATATATGAAAGTTTAAAAAAATCTATTTCTAATCTATATAGTACTTCATTGTCAATTGTTTGAATAACCCATCATAGTCCACTACAAAACAAAAATTCTGAATTATGATCCTATCACAGTTCAAATTATAGAGTACCTATAATGCATACGAGAATAACGAATGAATGTGAGCAAACATAAGGACATTGTCGTAAAGACAGTTGTATTATCGCTTTGTAAATTGCATTTACTAAGCGTGCCATATCATTTAATTTAAGGTGGTAAAGAAACCTTTGTGAATCGACTCCGGAAGTATCACTCCCACACCAATTTCTACCGTATATAAAAGTCATAAGCGAGATGCTGTATACTGCTTTGCTTTGTATTAAGAGTGATATATTTATCTAAAGCATTCCGACTTAGTCCACGGGTAAGCTTCTAATCTTATCTGGAGTCGATCAGAGTTGTCCGCGGGCGACAGTGGCCATTTGCCTGCGGTGGACTGCATGCTCGTTTGCTATTACCATAAAAATGTATCTATTATGTTTATTAAATAATATAAGTAATAATCTATACTCGAATTATGACAATGAAGTCTATTTATGTAAGTATATATTTGTTTTAATGAATCTATGAATTTCAGCACCCCACGTTCAAGTAAACAGTGGGGGAAATTAATGAAAAGCGCGGGGGCAAACTTCAACGCTTCGGGAAGCTTCGAGAACATTTTGTTTGGTTCTAGCGGAAAGTGCGCTGGCGGTAATTCTAGCAAAATTGCTCATGCCAGGTAAAAACATAATTACGGATATAATTAAATGTTATGTTTTGAAAGCTCGTTTTCCGCGTTTTGTTAATATTGTTTTCGCTTTATTTTTGGCATGTATTGTGTTATTTGGAAATTTATTTCACTATATATACTTTAACTTGTATACTCAGAGGCTTACTCGCTCAAGGTTACGAAATGCATGCTATTGAAAACTACTATTGTACAAATTTTTATACTACTCCGTGTTTCATTTTTGATTGCTTTTTAAAGGCAATTTTATGATTCAACTATTATAACACTGTTGTCATATATATTTTAAACCCTTAATAACAACGGTACTGTTTGGTTTTAGTTAAAAGGATAAGAAAAGGGAACCTCATTTATCTTTTCTGATATGTTTTTATTTGCTTTAGGTAAATATACTTTACTACACTTTGCTTTACTTACAATCAAGGGTGGGTTACAAATACTCATAATTATGTGACATTTAGGTACTTAAAAGCAAAGTAGGATCTATAAACCTTGAATTCTTACTACTAGTAACTTATGTAATCAAGTAGAACATCGAATTTGATTAAAATCCTATTTAATTTGATTAATTTAAATATCGAATAACCTAACCTATCACTCATAATTGTATGAGATTATATCGTCTATCGACAAGACATTGTCTCAACATAAATTGAAAATCATCAGGCAAGTGCATGCAGAAGTCTGCGGTATTCTCCTGGGTTCCTTGGAGGGGTTGCAGAGTGCATTAGCCGTGTGCGGCTCTACTGGTGTACTGCTCACACCAGACGAATCCTCTTCTAACTCTATCGTGGGCGAAGTCGCGCAGAGGATAAAAGATCTCAGTGATATTGCGAAGGTAAGTTTATTTTCACTATCCAAAAATAGTTTCTATAAGGTTCGGAAAGGTGACATGTGTGAGGTCCTTGGATTATGACATGACCTAACGTGATGACCTCACTTATATTATATTCAAACTATTTTTTCGTTACAAAACCATGCACAAACGCAATGATTTCAGAGTTTTCAAAATAAGTATGAACTTTTATATAGGTACCTACTTAGATAAGTATGTAACAGTATTTAGGAAATAGACTAATATATTTTAAGTGCTATTCTAGTAACACATTAAAGATTTATTGCATATTCTAGTCATTATATGCATGCTGTCGCAGTTGTATGAAACGAATATAAATGAGAATAGAAAATAAAAATAAGGTACTAGTAAAACATATTCCCTGCAAAACCAAGATACGTACTATATATATATATATATATTGTACGTCATAGATCCCCGGGTCTGGAGTTCTAGAGCGTACTCAACGTCGTTGCTCAAATGGCCTGCATGTGTGCCGGAGTGAAAATCTAAGAGAGTATTAACTTACGTGTTACATAACAACGAGTAGCCTATGTTAAGAAAACTTGTACGTAACGTATGGATCTTTTCTTTTTAAGAAGTTTATATTAAACTTGCCTTGTTAATTCGTAAATATGTGAGGTTCAAAACTTGTAATTTTAAATTAGTTAATCCAAATTGAATTTTGTATAAACGCACGTTTTGAATGACAATCCATTAGTTTAATGTCCAATGTGACGAACGCCTTAAACTGGCGACCTATTATTTTTTATATACCACTATGATAAGGGTACCAAATGAAAGGTTAGATGAATACGAAAAATAAAATGATGGTACTAAAAGCTAAACTTAAAATAAACATTTACAGTAGAATGCGTTTATTATGACTCCGCCTATATATGTAGACCAATCCGCTATTATGACGTAATTACACAATATAGTTTGGTTTTGATATAAAATTCGGATATAATGACTTCACTTATAGTGACAGGTCGCTTATTAAGACCCAGTTTTATTAAATTATGTCTGTTTATTTTGTGTCGTTTTTTATTAAACTGAAGTACAAACGAGCATGCAGTCCACCTAAAGGTAAGTGGTGACTACCGCCCATGAACATCTGTACGCAACTTCATATAGAACAGGCGTTCTATCTGAAGTCGATCACAGATTCATTGCTACTCCCGAGGACTAAGATGGTCGCCTCATATATAAGTAAACCGGCAACCACACTCCTCCATCGAAACGCAAGAACTGCTTCACGCTAGAAATAGGTGTCGCAGTGGTACTTCCCCGGTCGAACTACGCTGGTTCTACCACCTGATATGATAACCGACATGATTCTCATGATAAAAATTATACTTATGTACATGTATCATACTAGTCACGTGCAATTTTCATTTTGACGTAATATGTTATGTTTCTCTATTAAATTGCAAAATTATTTACATATTTATTTAGCATTGTACAAGACCTTTTTTTCACATAATGCTTTCATGTCGTTATAAACGGATTCCACTGTATTTAAGTTTAGATCATTAGGTTAAAGGTTGAGAAAACGTAATAAATTCTTACTAAGGTAGAATCTTTAATGTGACAAAAAAAAACATAAATGTAAGTATGTGCAATTCTCACTCGGCAGAAATGAAACATCATAATTATTATCTATATCTTACGCTAATATTAGCTACGAAGTAAAATCGTTAACTTTATTCGAAAAGGGATACGGCATCTAGTTGTAGCAACGACAACTGCTTTAGTAACGTATTTTGGACAACAATTCTGAAGAAATTCCGTTTGAAATAGCGTTTTTAATTTGTAACGCAGAAATCCGAAGCGGGTGAGGAAGAGGAATGGGCGATGGGCGCAGCGCACGACATCGCGCGGCTGTGCGCGGAGGTGACGCTCCGCTGGCGCGCCTTCCTGCACCACACGTCCGACCGACCGCACGTGCATCACGCGCTCGCTGCCCGCCATCACGCGCTGCGGTACTGTATAATTGTTGATGCAATGATGGGAAGAAGGGGTAAGGGAATCGGAATCTCACCCCCCCCCCCAAGTATAGGTAACAAATGAAAATATGATCTAACAGGATGTCTTTTATTATTTTTCTCTGATTTAAATAATTCCGTACCTCTTAGCATAGGTTCCGAAAACAATGTGTTGTCCACGGTTTACGGCAAACTCATGCTGAGGCAGATTAATTATTGGCGGCGGGTGGTTATTTAATTTTTAAGAATAACACGAAGAATTGTGTTTGATGTCAGGA
>DWTU01001226.1:0-13787 GCA_018251515.1 Cecropterus confusis | reverse complement strand
AGGTGTGCAAATTTGATCAAAATCGGTTCAGTAATTTAGGAGTCTATAGCGGACGAACAACGTGACACGTAATTTGTATAGATATAAGCTATCCTATCTTTCAAGTTGAATCAAACTGCACACGGTGTGCAAATTTGATTCAAATCGATTCAGCAGTTTAGGAGTTCATCGCGGACAAACAACATGACACGTAATTTATATGTATTAAGATTATATATATTACGATATAAAATGTAACACCATTGATAAAAAGTTTTATCAGATGTACAACACAATTGTGTTAAAATTTTCTTAATTCGTAACGTTTTTGACCTCACCATCCGGGTCCTTCGGAAGACCAGCGCTAGCTGAAAGCAATTGACCAGCAATGCTGAGATCCATTTCGTGATGTATACCACTCACGTATCTAACGTTAGTTATTAGTATATTATTAGTGTGTGTTTAACAGTGGGTGTGTACGCATTATGAATAAACTATTTCTTCTTTCTTTCTTTCAATAAAGATATACGCACACTTGCAAAATCGTTTACACGGCCGCTCAGCATGATTCGAATTGCAAAACAACGCCTCGCCGCACGCAGGACGAGATTGCTGTGAGCTGTTAAAAGACATAAAAATGTACTGCTACCCTAAAATTTATTTAACGAAACTATTTAAAAGAATGCGTATTTATTATACAATTAAAAATTATAATAAATGTTTCGAATCAAGTCGTAATAGGCGCACATTTTTTTTTTAACAAATTTATGAGGTTTTATTGTGTGTTTAACAAATGTGTAATAAATACATAATCATTAAATTTACATATTTTTTATTCAACAACATTATAATCCTATACCTAAAGTAATAATTTCACTATTGGTAGGTGGCAACCATAGCGCCCTGTTCAGCCGTGGGTATAAATTTCAAGGATACGCCTAAGTTCCTTATGTATACTGTACTTGCGTGGTTACTCTTTATACCTACTTATGACTAGTTACTTTCATGTATTTGAGGAAAATGAAACAGTAACCATTTCCATAGAAAATAGATTAAATTTGAAGAAGTTCGCAAACAGTCTATATATTAAAAACAATATTGGTGGCCTTTATATGTAGAGTTCTTCATTTTGAAGAGAAGATGGACCTGGTTTTAATAGGTTTTATTAACCTAATATATCAATAAACAACCTATGACAAGCTAACTGACGGATAAGCAAATTTTACTATATATTATATTAATATTACTAAAATTGACCCAGTTGTTTGTGTATATCTACACATGTACAGTTCAAATGAAAAGTAGGACAAAGCGTTAATTTCACTGGGTCTTAGCCATAAGATTTGCAAAGATCTCTGCGTACCGAGTAATTCGTGGTGTGTTCTCGGACCGTCGAGCGTTCCAGGAATAACCGAGCGACCGGAGTGACCAAACAAACCGCACACAAGGCGTTTCACTTCCCACCGAATATAGCGTTTGATGCAACCCGACCGGAACGTTTGCCGACAAACACGTTCCGACTAAATATTTACTTCACTCTCGTTCGATTTAAGGAACAAGAGTTGAACGTAATTGGAATGTACTCGTGCGTTCCTGTCAGCTACCAACATATTCTGGCAAGGTATTTATTGACGTGTAACTTAAATTAATGATGAGTGGCTACAATAATGATAAAAAATACTAGTACACTCCACTTATAATCAAACTCTTAATTCGCCGTATCGGTGAAGTCCAACAAATTCTATAACCTAAACAAAAAACAGGCGTTTTAACTCAGATTTTCGACGTATATTTTGCACACAGAAAGCCGGTAAATACGAGTAGATATTCAATAACATAACATGGTTAATACATATCAAATAATTTGGGTAACTAACATAAAATTGGCGACAATTACATTAGAAGCCTTTTGATTTTTTATTATTTAAAACCATTTTGATATTCACGTTAATATACCGATTATTATCACCGATTATTTATTTATAACTTTTTACTAAAAGCCATTATAAAATGTTAGTTATTTTAATTTTACCGAAGTCTGCGACTTAATATGATAACATCTAAGGAAGTCGATAAAAACCATACTTCATACAAAAGGCTTCGATGACGACCGAACATGTATATGTATAAAGTATATCTACAATTCCTACTGTCAAGTTATCACCGGAACAGTTGGTTCACTTTGGACGTCACTTACACAATCCACCGCGCTGTGACCCGTGACTCCGTTACAAATGGCAGGTGGCACGTGCCGAGCCATCTCCGTCACGCGACGTCACGTTCTAAGCCACAAGGGGACGCGTACATGATCTTATATGAATGGGATGCTACCAAAATATCGTATATACATACGTATGTGTTAATAATAAAAGTTATATTTTGTTGTAATGATTATAAAGCAATCTACCATTATCAACATGCTTTTACTAGGCACATGACTCTCTTCAGAATTATTAAGTATACTGTCTAACACACAGTTTAAGATTACTATCATTTTAGGCGTATAGGTATTTTTACGAGAGTTTTCTTCACTGATAATGCAAGTGAAAAAAATCATATGAAAAAAGAGCGGAGCTTCATACGAGTATGTAAACGTGGACTATACAGTTTATATGATTTAAAGTGGCAATAGAGAATGCTAAAACTCCATCTAATTGTAAATGTTTATCGCTGCATAATCTGAAACTAACTCATCATAGAACAGGGTTTCTATGAAAGCTCATCATAGATGCGTCGCCATTGAGACTAAGATATATCCCTCATATTTCAAACAGCATCCACATCCTTCCAGCGGAACCCAAAAACTAAAAGTAAGTGTGGCTGTGATTCCTCTGTAAGCCGAAGAACTATAACTAATAATAATGAGTCTATTGCAAAAACGAATAAAATTATTTATTCTTACAAAGGTTTTACACACCAAACCACAGACAAACAGTAGAATTCACTGAATATTCTTCCCTTCGTCGATTTCCATTTCCGTTTTTTCTTCCCTAATTCACTCGGACGGGGCGTCCAAGCCGCGATTTCATTACGGAATTACTTATTGTTTTCACACACAACAATTCGAGGCTCCATTTGAGAAAGGACAAAATTCCAAGGACCGAATCGATTATTTACCGTCGAAGAAAAATAGTATTTCCCCGACGGAACTTAAGTGATTTCGTATTCGTAAGCCTCGTATGATTTACGAGAAAACAGAAATGGAAGCCAACGTACATTATCGAAAATGATAGACGCATCAGTATAATGCGTGATACATCGCGGCTCTTTTATAAAACCATCAATCACGATCCGCGTGGTAAGTAAGCACCCGAATGTGTCCTTAAACGATGTTATCATTTCAACCTAAACTTTTCGTAATGCAAAGGTATTTTCTAAAACATATTTTTTAAAGTTGGTAAAATCCTTTATTGTTAGAATTCTGGTAATTGGTGGTAGAAGTGTAGTTCGACCAGGGAGGTACCACCGCCACACCTATTTCTAGCGTAAAGCAGTTCTTGCGTTTCGTTGGAAGGGTGTGGTTGCCGGTGCACTTATATATGAGGCAACCATCTTAGTCCTTGGGAGTAGGAACGCATTTGTGATCGATTTCCTATAGAACCTGTTCTATATGAAGTTGCTTAATCTTAAATCTTAAAAGAAGTCCATGGACGGCAGTAATCACTTAGCAGGTGGACTGCATGCTCGCTTGCTACTTCTATCTGATAAAAAAAGAAAAATAATTTATATTACGAATATTCAATAAACATATGCAAAGTTCATTAAATAATCGACTAAAAATAATTAGTACATATAAGTAGGAAAATCTATTTTCATGTAATTTGTTTTAATTAACAACGAAAACGTTGCTTATTAAAAAAATTACCAAGTACAGCTTCCATCAGACGTACGAGTATATAAAATATTACCTAATATAGTATTACCTAACTGTTTTTCTAAAAGAACAAAAAGGACGTGGGATAATTTAGCGAAAATTGCAATAAATATACTAAGATGGCAGAAGTAACAAGGCGTTAACCTTCGAAAAGCCGGCCGTTCATTTGCAAGGTACACCGAGCAGGTAGCCGGTATTAATAATGAAATATTCATGCGGAAACAATCTGGTGATGTTTGAGCGGATTGGTCAGCGGAGCATAATCTGCCCTCACTAAGAATTCGGAAAAGGTTCTTTGATGTACAAGTAATAAGGTTCCATTGTGAAGCGATGTTGGCTGGTGGTACAGTACAAATAAAGGGCTAGCGGATACCCGGCCTCCATAACAATAAGCATAATCTAAGCGGTCCGGATTTGTTAGACATGGAGGCTTATAGCGGATGTTATTCGTAAACACACTCTTGTGTTATTATGGTCCTCTGGTGTATTATTCATAAATAATATGCTACAAAAATATAACAAAATTCAAACGTATGTAAGTAATTTGTTTTCTATGCTTCATAAGGATAAAGAGTTTGACTTGCAATTTGTCAGTTCGTAAGTAAAACTTTATCGTATTATTTGCAAATAAATTTTAATAACAACCCTTTATTGGCTTTGTAGTTTTGGATACTGCTTTAAATAATTACGTAAAATCAACATATTTTTCATATCTTTACTCAAATGGTCTTATTTCAAAGAAAACAAGATATTCAAATAAAATCTTTATTAGGTATATGATAGATGTAACGAACGCACATATCCTTACAAACTTACCTTCGCCTTTATACTCTTAGTAATCTGACTACTATTACTAAGAGTATAAAGGCGAAAGTTTGTTACTCTTTCATGCAAAAACTCCTGGTCAGTTTCATAGTTTATGACCGGGATTAATACATAGGATTCCCATTACCGTGGTAAACGTGACTGATGCAGGCGGACTGAGGGGATAAGCTAGTAAGGCATATTTGTAATATTAGTTTGTCTTACCACAATTTATAGGTCCCAACAAAAAAGCACTACGCTATTCGTTTGTAATATTACATTTTATGGTTGACATCTGAATATATCGCGAGATGGAATTATAATTAATTTAATTTTTACACGGTACGAAACCGATAAAATAATAACAGAAAATTAAATACACAGGTGACACAAATTAAATCTCGCTCTCTTTAATTTATCAACACGTCGAGTTAAAGTAGGTATTATCGTAATGTTAACTAAAATAAGAATAATAGAACAAAATGTTTAATTAAATAATATGTATTTTTAAGCGCACATAAAATAAAATGTACAATTTGTATACGTATGCTAACTAGAAAAATATAGTAAAAATTCTCCTTCTTCTAATATTATCGTTTCTTTAAAACTACACGGTCCAGTTCCTGCAATATTGCGACGTCTGGTTTAAAATCGCCATAAAGTGAATTCACGTTGCGCGATCTTCATAAGAAAAATACGAGAGCGCTGAAAGGACTTGTTGAATCGAGACCATCAGAAAGAATTGCAAGCAGACCGATCGTAAAATAAACGTTAAAAAACTTTACTCTACGTAACAACCCCATTTTATTTTTTTATTTATATTAGAAAAAAATCAATAACAGGATTTCATACTTATGTCAGTAAACCCTTTTATTTGATTGCTATCAAATGGCGTGCCACAAAAATAATTTGCACATCAGAGATGACGTGCCAATTATTTTACAGCGGCCGCCATGAAATTACTTCACTAAACTATCACAATTGTAAGACAAAGTAAAGGTGAATACAAAATTTTAACCCAAGCTGTTTACTGTCAGAGTTAACTGGTCTAAAGTTTTGTTGCAAGTTTTGAACCCTACATACATACGAACTAATAAGGCTAGTAAAATAAAAGCTTTTAAAGTAGTAAAGATCGCACAAACCGGAGGTCTAGCTTGCGAACTATCTAGCACTGGAGCTCCGCTATTACATACATATTGTACACCAAACTATCTGCTACTTAGCAAACCAGTGGTGCATAAACTCAATGTTATCGATAGACCATTAACATGCAACAATACCCAAACGAGCGAGACTTGACTCATGAGCTTGTCGATAAGCTTCCATTAAGGAGCAGCGGTAAATAAGAGAATGAAGCAGACATATGATTACAGTAAGTTTTTTTTATATCAAGTAGAAGTAGCCAGCGAGCGTGCTGTCCACCTGATGGTAAGTGGCAAGTGCCGTCCATGGACATCAAGCAAATTCATATAGAACAGGGCTGCGATCTGAAGTCGATCACGCATACGTTGCTATTCCCGAGGACCGAAATTATCACCTCATACATAAGTGAGCCGGCAACCACACGCTTCCACCGAAACGCAAGAACTGCTTCACGCTAGAATTAGGTGTAGCGGTGGTACCTCCCCTTTAGAAATACACAACTCTACCTGGCGTAAGTAAATTAATTTGTGTAAGTCCGGTGTAATAAATTGTAAGTAATTTGTATTTTTATTTTTTAGGAATTAATCTGTCAAGCAAATTCTTTCGCCTATCGGTCCATGTTGGCCCGGTCCGTGAGTCAAGCCCACTCAAGTGGAGTGCACTCATGCTCGAATTCTGCGATACGTCTGAATCGCGCCATTTGCAATGATCTATAGAACTAAAGGCAATTGCGGAAATTGCACGACCAACATGATAGATGGTACTGTTTTCGATAGTCTATCGTAAATCTCAACCAAAGAGGTTGTTTCGATTGTTTGATTGTATTGTTAGAGGATATACGTTTATTAGATGACCCACTACAAGTCTTTCATGATCGAAAGACAGAAGCAGTTGCGTTCTTCTGAAATACATTTAAATATGTATATCAACCAAAAAATTACTCTTCATTAATTGTTTAAGACCTTAAATATGTGTTCAACTTAACAAAAGATACAAAAGCTTACACCAATGTAATTGTTAAACAAATATGTATTAATGATATGCCAACATGGATTAAACATATCTAGAAAGCATAGTGACGATGACTAAATCAAACCTTTAAGTTACTATCGCTATTAAATTTACATCAGCATAATGAGTATTAACAAACCTTTTTGACTATGCAGTCAAAATATTAAACTCAGACTGTCTTGTCAATTCAGTGTACAGTTACGGTCTACGCTTCAGCTAAGACGAGGCGAGGGATCAGACTCAATTAGGGCTCTTTTGCTGAGTGATGCTTCACCGCCTCCATAGCCTCGTATCTCTCTGCTTATCGAGTCAATAGCCTTCCAGTTAGAGAAATAGGCAGTATATATGATTGGCATTGCTCACAACTCGATCACTCAATGGTACTTGTAACACAACTTGTTAAATGAGTTCCGGAGTATTTCCCAGGGTTGTATAAACTCTAAACATTCCCAACTGTTTAAAAACCTTTCGCTGTTGGTTTGGGATATCGTAAAATTACAGCGGATTCAGACCATTTAAATAGTTACAGAAACGGCTAACAAGACCTTCTCAGTTGTGTGATAAGGAAAATGAGTATCAAAATCGGTCTTAGTTAGGTTGTATTAAACTAAACTTAGGGGATTCTCAAAGGCGATTTCTCGGCGCGAATTAATTTGAACAGGAATGGACTCGGTCGGATGTGTCAAAGGATCTCCTGCCATTCGCTAATGAATAGGTGTCCAGTCGCCCGGGCGGCTACTGTCCAGTCTATTTGCAGTACAAACTGTTTATTCGAGTTTGTGTCCCGTTAGATGGATAGTGCATCCATCAAGCTTAATTAATGAAACTTTAAACGTTAGTGAATTAAACCAATATGTGGATTAGTTGTGTTCTTCGGGCTTTACACCGGTAAGTTTTACGAGGTGCTTGTCCCGGTACCTTCGTCACTGTACGGACGACGTGTGACTTGTCGAAATACTAAGCTTGTTCAAAGTATCATTACTTTTACGATTACCTATATGAACTGAGCACAGTAGTGCGACAGAAATGGGTTAGCTACGAAAACGATGACTTATTTATGATTTTCATAATCAAATTGTAAATCTATCAATTTTAATCAATAAATCAAATTTATCCATCTATATGTATATCGCAGCCTTTTTATTTGAATATTATTAAATATTACTACTGTTGAAAATCAAGTTTGAGAACGCAAACTTGATTTATTCACAGCGTCCAATACGAGTCTAATTTAGCAATCTATCAGAACTGAAAACGGCATAGCGAATAGCGCATGAAGCAAAGCTAGCAATTATGTTGTTTAATTAGGCCGGCAGCAACACGCCGATTCAGTTTGCATTTAGAAGTGCACTTAATTGTTCGCCCTCAAAATAAGCGCATTTCGTTGATATTCCATTCCTTCTACACAGACATTTCTGAATTGGACCTGAATTTATTGAGTGGTGAATTTGTTACGAAAATGTTAGGAAATCATAAAAATGGGGGTTTTAACAGATACGAGTAGCAACCGAGCATGCAGTCCACCCGATTAAATGGCATCTGTAAGCAACTTCATATAGAACAGGGTCTAAGTCGATTACAGACGCGCTGCTACTCACGAGGACTAAGATGGTCGCCACATATGCGTATGTTTCAACCGGCAACCACACCTTTCCACCGAAACACAAGAACTGTTTCACGATAGAAATAGGTGTGCCGCTGGTACTTTCCCAGTCGAACTACAGTGGTACTACCACCTTATAAAGGTTTAGAGCTTAACCTTAACCTTAAGAACTTTAAGTAGTTCAATATTTATTATCAACCCTTTTATTATTGTCCCAATGCTGTGCACGGGTGTCCTCTTAGTGTGAGAGATATTTAGGCCGTAGTCCATCACACTGCCAACTGCAAGTTGGTAGACTTCATACACTTTTAAGAACTGTTTTAACAATTTTCAAGCGTTTCTTTACAATGTTTTCTTTATCGGTGAAAAATGCGGTAATGAACTCTTAATGAGCGCACAACTTCGATAAATTAGGTACAGAGCTCTGGTTAGGATTCGAACACGGGACTCTGGGAGTCCGCAGACTGAGCTCAGTTAAATACCTAGTTCTACGTAATAGTATTGATGTGTCCTCGTTTAAAGGGCATGGAAATGATTTCCAAACGCGTCAAATCCTCCGTGTTGTTTCGAAGGAAATCCAATGTAACTATTCGCGTCCCGCTAAGTGACGTCACGTCATCTTGCGAGAACAAATAGGGTAAAAGAAAAGTGACACGGAGGGCTTTCAGGCGTTCATAAATAAAGGCGATGACACTGACATGAATGTAGGCATAGTACAATGCCACGGATATTCCAACGACGGATATTTAAGTAGACCCTCGGAAATCCCGTTTGCAAAGTAGAGCGAACTTGTATTTTTACATACCTACTTTTATTTAAGTTGCTAAATCTTGCACCAGATAAACAAGTTAGCCACAAACGCATGACCGTAAATTGTAAATACTGAGGGTGTCCGAATAATTCGAACTTAGGATTATTCAGAATCAAACTTTAATATTCGATACGAAACTTGAATCGAATAATCCGAACAAATCGAAAAATTTCGAATAATTCGAAGTTGCGAATAATTCAATTTTATTTAATCTGTGGAATTTCACTGATTTAACCAGTAAATATGCTACGCGCTTGTGCGAGAATCCCACTGATTGACAAGTGAAATTTAAATTTGGAATTATTCGATTCGAATATTAATATTCGATTCAAACGATATTCGCACAACCCTCGTAAATACACGTTTATTTTGGATGAAAATACATTTAGCTTAGTGACGAATCCAATACAGAGGACGCTCCAAGAGGCAGCCAAATTGATCAGTATGCGTCCCCGTGTTATGGAAGAAATTATATGAAAGACAGGTCTAGCCTGACGAAGATTTCGTCAATAGTGACTATACCTGGCAAGCATGTTGATGACTACAGTGGGTGCTGATGACCACATGTTACATAGAAAGATGCCCACCTCCTGGATTTTACCTCTGTGTCATCTCCTAGGACATCTACGGGAAAAGAGAGAGCGGTACTATTCAAGATCGACACTACACGGTAGAAAACATATAAACATGCTTTTTATTATCTTGGGTTGTACCTACTCCCAATTTAAGTAAAAGCATATTGAAATGTGGGGCTTCCAGGCGTTGATAAATAAACATCAACAGCGACATGAATATGGACAGAAACACTATGAATATTTTAATCGGCGAAGGAATATCCATACTGCGATCAATATCGTTAGACCTTGTGGCCACGAAACAGGTAGCTTAATGAAAGCATTGAATCATTCAACGCTTTATATATAAAAACCGAAAAAAATACACACACAACCAAAAAATTAAGAATATTCTAGATCTACGATCAGCTTCGGTAAAAGATTTGCGATGTACCTAAGCTATATGCGAACCCGAAACTAAGCTAAATGAGTGAAGTATAGCTACCGCGGTCGCGATTGTCCTCAAAGTGTAGCTCTTGCATCCCTGCATATAAAACAAAAAACCATTGAATCCATACCGACAAAGATACGCTAAGCTATACAAAATAAAGTAATCCTATTGGTGGATTTGACTCATACAGCTTAGCTGCCTCGCACATCTCTGGTGGAAAGGCGCCCAGAGCGAAAATACACTAACTTTGTCAATCTTATTACGTAAGCTCACAAAGATATAAAGCTTAAGGGCTTTGAAATGATTTAGTTTCATAATCTGTGTCTTTAGAGTTAATTAGCAAAATAAACGCTCATTCAACATACGCTTTCATAATTCGTTTAATATAATTTATTTTACAAGGTAGGTAATGCAATTTAATATACAAATCATATTCAAACACCTAGAGCCAGAACAGAAATTCATATTCGACATTTTTTTTTTAAGTTATTAAATCCCTTGATGGTTTAACACCGACAGCATCACCACCACACCTATTTCTGTCGTCAATGTTAGTATCGTATCTTATCGTCTGTGCGTTTCTATGTTCTTATTTGAGTTTGTAGTAAAGGAAACATATTTATTCGTCCAAACGTTATCCTCAAGGGCAGCAAGTTAAACTTATCTGGCATTGATTACAGATTCGATTACAATACAATATAATTCGATTACAAATCGACTATACAGTCGTCTGCTACCTCTATAATATAAAAATATCGAATGCTGAATCCCTGTATTCCCGTATGGTGATTTCTGATCACGTTGTGATGGTTAAATTTGCACGTTTAGTGGCCACACAAAGATGGATAATGTATAAGGGCGCAACGACACTTGACCCGGGCACTAACAAGCGATCGTTTTGCAGTTCTCTTGCCAAAATTCCAAATCATACATGCGCTCTATATCTATTGTGAAAGCCAACCACAACATTGTACAATTGCTGTAGGTTGTCAGTTTCTTATATAATTTTATATTGATACCTCTGGACTCCAAGGACGTAAAGAACGTTATGTGACAAAGCATTTTTTACCGTTTCATTATGTTTTAATAGTGTTTAAAGTGCACACTCAACGGCCCGTAAAGCCCAGAGGTATCGATTATAGGCAATCATTATAATTTTGTCGAGGAGAAAACGCTCTCACTAATGGTTCACTTGTCGAATCTATGATCTTAATAATAGTTGAGCAGTGGCAAGGAGTCAGCAAATTATAGGCATGTCTGTGAGGTAACAGCTGAAATCCGTTTAAGTTCAATACACGTGTGAACCTATAAAATTGAGTTACTTTTATACCCTTTATACGAACCTTTCTCACCCTAAAAACAAAAATCGTAAAATGTGTCGTGTATCACAATGAATAATTAAGGCTCAAGTAGTGTCGTTTGCCAAAAATTGTTAACAGTGTGACCTTTCACACAATAATTGGCTCCTTGCCAAGGATCGTGACACGTGCTACACTAATATTATTTTCATATACAAGAAGTATCAGACAGCCCACAAAATATCAGGTGGACATTTTATCCAACGAAAATCTGAACGCTAAGTTTAGATTAAATATACCGGCATTTGACATTAGATATGCCTAGGCGTAAAATGTAAATGAAGCGGTGATGCCTACTAAATCGAATCACAAAACATTTTACCGTCTTCAAAATTCACGATAAGTTGACGCTTGGCTGATATTCAAACACTGACTAGTATGAGAAGTTTGCGTTTGGCGCATGACATTACCAATCGAAGCGAACACGCAAAAAATCTGCCTGAAACCTGAATGGGCATATTTTTTTACATACATTTCAATGAGGGTTTCACGTTAACTTTCTTTATAATCCTAACATTTTCTTAACGCCTACAACATAACCCGAGACTTAAGGCGAGTGCTAATATTCAACAGCGGTTGCGCGAGACTCATATTTTCCATAGACATACATTTTCACGAGGCAATTCTCAGCGTTAGGATAATGAGTATTGAATAGGGCGGCTGCCAATGCCCGCCCTACCGCGCTCTCGCACATAATACGCGTTGTTTTCGCGATACTTACGTTCACCCACAGCACGTTAAAGCCTTATATTATCATACAAATAACTGGTGCTACGGCGGGTGGCGAAAAATCTTGAGTCTTACAAAAAAAGAGCACTCTCTCCGGAATTATTGCGAAACAATGTCTGGCACATTCGGAGAGATTAAAATGCTATTTACGAGCTGTTTCTGAAAATTTTCCTTTTTTTTATTTCTTACGTATTTTGAAACATAATTACGGTGTAATACCAGTAAATTATGTCAATCTAAGTAGTCAAAATTGTGAAGGTTGATAAATTCATTTAAGATGTTTTAAGTACCCAAGTGCTTATAAACTTTTGACTCTCAACAAAAACGGTACGAAAACAAGCAATGAAAATCAATTAAGGCCGCAAACTCAAAACGCAAATTGCTTGAATAAATTATAGAGAACTCCTGGGCACGGTCGGTCAATTAAATAACTTTGTTTATTTGGTTTGAGTGTAGAACAATCATGTGAAAGTAAGTATATTCCAAACCATTCAATGGTGAAATTGTAACGATGTAGTTTTTTCCAAATGGCATACGTTTTCTTTTCAGGGTAGAAACAACATTTTTAGGGTCATTCTCATGTAACTCCGTATATTCTTGCGTATTTACAGTTACATGCTTACCACTGTGTATCGCATTTCAGGATATCTACTGTAACGTAACTACAGTTTGCATGTAGAATATGTCCCACCTTTATAGACTTACGCGTTAAGACGTTACAATGTCGAAGACATGAGACACCGATAAAGGAGGTAAGGTAACGCATATCGTCAGCGACCATCGGCGACGATATTCGAAAGTCAGTCTTAAGGAAGTAGTGCCTAAGTCTGTTATTATATATACTCAATCCAATCAATTAGAACCAAATTCGAATATAATTATGATTCTACTAGCAGTTCCCGCGACTTCGTTCGCGTAGACTATAATATAATCTATCCATCCTGGAGACTTTTGATATCTACTGCTGGGACAGGCCGCTGGTCATAGGCCTCCCCTAATGAGTATTGCCATTAGTCACCGCGCCCAGCAAGGGTTGGTGACCGTAGTTAGTGAGTGACACAGAAATACGCTACTGCCCATAAAATGTTTCAACCCCCATTTTACATCCAAGGAAACTAAATTTCCAAAAAAATATATATCATTGCTAACCAAAATCTAAAATTTAAAAATTTACGCTTCTTCAAAACTGTCGAATTTATATACAATTTCCACTCTGATATATACGTGTATAGATATATACGGCATGGATACCTTTGTGCCACGGGAGTGACAGAAGGTCCCGGACCCTTTAATTTCTCTGTGTGCTAAGTGAGGAGGCTAAGGGTATGAGGTGTTTTTCTAGAGATACGCACGGGAAAAACCTCGAGACCTATAAAACACGGCGGTGAAAAACCCTGTACCTACCGTTCATGGCAATTGAGGGAGGAAGACATGGTCTACCGTAAAGGAGGAAGAGGAGAATTTATTTTC
>DWTU01001225.1:0-13793 GCA_018251515.1 Cecropterus confusis | reverse complement strand
TATAATTTTACAGTCTTCATTTCTTGAGAAATACTACCTACATCAATTAAAACTCAATAGAGAAATGCTTTTCAAAATAAGCCAGAAGCTACGCAAGCTATTTCTATATAAAAAAACATGTCATCTTTGGTGGAAAGGCATGACCACTCGTTTGGCGCTGCAAACATACGAGTTGAGTAAATCTCACGACATTTTTTAAATATTTATCATACTTAATTTGTTCAATACAACACGGTACAGGTGAAAGAACTCCGAGATTCGAAACGGAAACGCCTCTACCATAGCTATTTTTGGTAATAAATAGGTAAGTGTGTCTGAACGGTTTGGTAGGCCATGGAAGCCATGCTTATCCTTTCTTAGCCCACTTCAAAAAATGTAACGTGTATGTAAGAAACCAACATACATTTCAATTATTTTTTTGCTTTTTTGTGGCATAGAAGTCGGTTTCTATTTTTCGTTAATTTGTTTTTATTACTAATAAATACATTTCAATAAAATTAATGTAACAAACATTAATTTTATTGAAATGTATTTATTTAGCACATCCTGAGAGCACTGAGGATGACCACTGAGGAAGTTTTAGTGGGTAAAAATCCCACATAACGCGGAGTCTCTCCCAAGGCTTCGGTGTATCTTTTGAAGGTTTCCCCCATCACCAAAAAAAAGTATTTGTATTCCAATAGAGATATGCATCCGTTAGAAAAAATTTTTTGATTATTAATTTAACATCAAACTTTAAATGAGTAGGTAATAAACGTAAAAATAATAAATTAGTATTTTGTTATTTACCGTCCCAAACGTGTATCTTTGGCCGAACGGTACTATAAGGGTAAAAGGCATATTTGGTGGCAGTCATATTCTCCTGATGAGGTTGCAACCAACACTGGCACCAGCAGCAGCTCTGGAGACAGTACTTGGCCCAGTCCTCGCAGGGCACTCGATCAGTCTTGTAGTGCAACCAACCAAACCAATCTGGAGTCACCTGACAGGACAAACTTTATTTTAAAAGCCGTTTTTATAGGTCTCTGAAATCAAAAGTTAGTCTTAAAGCCCGTTCAGCTCTGTGCAATCGAAACATACGTCATTAAACTCTGTTAACATCTACCAACATTGAACGCAGCAGACACGTGTCGTGGCAGACAAAATAGCCTTTTACTTTACAATATGTATTAACATATTTATATATATTATAACACTACCACGCAAACACGAGCGGTACCTGTGAAAATATTATTGATATAGAAAACAGGATTCTGTCTGCTACGGCATGTTTGATGTCTGCAGGTACATATAAATTAACCTGAACTGTGGATATGAACGGCTCCATCGACATCAATATTAAGTTATAAAAGATAATAAGTAATAAAGATAGTGAGCTCAATTAAGAAATCAAAATAGTCTAATAAAGTTAGATAAGTACATTACATGGCGAACGCTAAAACCATAGATTCGCAATAACGCTAACTAGTCTTTATTTAAAAACAACTTTCAATTCTTTAAATTCTAATTATCAAAACTTAAAACTCGCACAAGATATGTCTGTTAATAGATAATTTTAACGTCACCACCGTTGGCACCACTCCCCCTCCGACCACTCCTAAGAAATAGTTCAAAAACCAATATTCCAAACGTCAAATGCCCCGCTTGAGCCTGACCGGGTCACCGTAGACGCCCTAGTGTAGAACCAATAGTAGACAGAACTAACGGAAAAATCGCCTCAGACAGGTATTACCTGTCTGAGGCACATATAGCACAAGCTATATGTGCCTCACAAGCTATATGTGCCTCACAAGCTATATGTGCAAGATAGAAAGCACAAGCGCATTAAAGAAGCACATACCTATGTGTGCTTACATACTGAAGTTCGAGCACTTTTTTAATTTACATAATGAAAAATCTGCTGCATAGGTATTTGTTGTATTCACTTAATATTTTGAATTTAACTTACGTTTTTCAAGTCATTTACTTACCAAAAGCGCCAAATATGATAGGGCCATTGTTTCAGTTATATATAGTTTAAAGTCTCAGTCCATTTATCTTCCTAATACCTACGCATAGTGCAATGTGTAATGTAGCGTAGTGTTTGTTACAGTGTAGTGTTAGTGTAGTAGTGTGTTATGTGGCGTTTAAATGCATGCAAGTACATATATGCGCATAATTGTTATTTACCGACACGTGTTTGGATCTTTACATAGGTTGACGATATGATGGGGTTATCTTGTTAATCCACGGCTTACGTGACATTGCAATATTTCATAGAGGAAATTTACAACGAAGTAGATACATAATAATACATACATAAACAAATTGTAAAATACCTTGTTCTTACTTAAAACAATACTACCTACTACCTACTGTAGTAATGAAAAGGAATTAAAAAACGAAAACTAAAACGCTATCATCATGGCTCTATCCTATCCCTGTCTCTGTGATTACATCCTCATAATCAATCCCAATTTATTGACTTCGTCAACCATAATGATATGCTTTTTCACTAATAGTTGCTGAGTAGTATAACTCCCACCGTCCACCATCTGGCTCTGTCACTAGATCTTCGTAACCAAGCTCAATCCATTGAGCTCGTCAAAACCAATTATACAAGACCAAACTTAAGGGGTTAACAAGTAGCCACTGAAGTGTTCCACAATCTTCTTCGTGGCTCTATCTGCCATTTAATATTATTTATTCAATGTTATCAAAGTTATTCGAAAAATAACCCTTATGGTGACTGAACACAAGGTTGTTACTTAAATTTCATGAAAAAAAAACGACTTTTGCGCTAAATGGTTTATTTATATACTTAATCTTTTAGTAAGGTACCCTCGACATTATCTACTACATATTACCTCTTTTTTAACCTCTTTCTTAATACCCATTCCTGCTTTTAAGTATCCACACCCTTTGCCAATTAGTACCTAACTTCTTTATAGGTACATTTCTCTTTCCAAGTATCATTGTCCTTATATTATGCTAACGTTGTATAAGGTATCTTTGTACACAAATATTTGCGTGTCTAATTTTGGTACTAAATAAACAGTGCTGTTAAAACCAGTCTTCGTTTACACCCATAAAATTATTATATGTATTTTATAAGGGCATAAGCATGCCACGTGTTGGTGCGTGGCTACTGCTGCCTGTGTTTTAAATGTAATTTAAACTGATATTTTTTCTTTATGTATTTTACTTGTGTTCGATTGTGCTCTACTATACTCACTATGTCAGTGACAGGCCATTTTCTGGACTTAAATTGTTCTCATCGCATATATACTGCATTTTGCAGGGTAATATCGGCTCGGAGGAATGCTTTACTTATAACATTTCATACGTCTCAACAATACTAAGTTTAATATTAAAAAAAACTGATTAAAATGTTTTTCCGTGGACATCGTGTGTATGTGCCAAGAAAAATACCTGAAAAACTGCTCTAATCGAATCATTTTTTTTTTCATTCGCTTTAAATTCTTTGGATTGAATAACTATTTAACATCACAATGTAATTTAATGTCTTTCAGTTATAACCATTAAAAAATAGATACTGAATTCAATTCCACTAAAGTCGGAAATAAAACATGCGGCTAAGTGCGAGTCAAACTCGCAGCGAACGGTTCCGTAGCATTATCATTAAAAATGTTGAACAGTTTTCCAACTACCAACATATTTATGTACCTATATGTTATTCGTTTTTTGAAAAAGTGCTATATTTCAAAAGCTGTATCTTGTTCAAACTAATTTGATAGTTTTTCTTGACACCTACAACATATTTTTTATCCAGATTTGTGACTCATTTAAAAGTTACTTAGTTTAAAAAGTTCACTTAGTTTAAAAGTTAGCCACAGAAAAAATACTTTAAATGACAGGATTGCTTTTATTACTTATCCTCCTGAATTGGACTCAAAAATAAAATTTAGGGCGCTAGAGTGTGAGTTTAGGTCAAATGGGCATAATTGGTTGACTATAAAGCTGACTAACCCACACTTATTATTTTTTTATTGCGTTATAGAGCCTTATAAGACGTGCTCTTTTGGATTTTCCAATCTATTTTCTACTTTTTTTGTGTAGTTAATACAAAATAAATTACCATACTTATACAAACCTGGCTGGCATCATAGTCCCAGTTTACTTTGGGGTTATACTCTACCCAACGGCTTCTGCCTAGCATGTAGTTTCGATTTTCATAGTACATGTTTCCAAAACTATCGCATCCCATCAATTTTCCCGCCTTTGAAACAAATAACTTTGTTTGAGACAGTATGAAGCATAAGTGCAATACGTTACAGCATATTACATATACCGTATTGCGCAGTTTTGTGGTAAAATTACAGATTGTTGACCTGTGTTCATCCAGCTACAATCTAAATAATGTATAGGTACGTAGGGAAATATACCTATCAACTCAAAGCGTTTTAAATTCGTCTCTAGGCTAAAGCTAGCAAACGCATATTATCGTTGGCCTGCTAATTTACAAGTTTTTTTAGTAATATACTTCCATACTTTGTTATTACCGTTTCTTGAAGCTATGCCTAATAGTAATATTGACTAGTCTTGTGTAGATACGTACTAGACGTATTATGTATCTGGTTACTAGTATGGTACGTATCATACATCTTGGCATAATTCATAATAAATTAGGCGAACCTAATCATTGGTGCAATTCAACATTCAAAACACTCTTCGAATACTGTTTTGAATGTCGTCCAACCCGCCGAGCAACTGCTCCTATCCCGCTAGTATCTTAACCAGAGCTGGAGCTACCATACGATGAACGGAGCGACCGATCTCGGCGCCAAGTCTCAAAGAGCGCCTCAGGGGTCAATAACATCGGCAAATTAAACATAGACTTAATGTGTCGTCGAGATCTTCTCAGTTCCATAATTATAATTATAAGTATCCATCAGTCTTAAAAAGAAAGTCCTGAACAAACCTTCAAAGTATCCTGATGCCAAAGTTTTCCTATAGCCTTACGTAGTCCACCATGTTGAGCGATTATTTTTACCAGACGGGTCCACTTGTCCACAGGTAACATTATATAAACTCAAAGGCGTTAATTTTTCCCGAAACCTCGTTCGAGACTGATATTATTTGTAATGTAGTAATTAGTGTTAGTGTAGTAATTTACTTATTGTGACAGTATACTATTTTTTTAATTAAATTGTAAACGTATTCTGAATTATGTCACTAACGGTCATTTGTCTGACAAGAGGTACTAGGTATCTGACATAAATAAGTAAAATTATTTATAGTGGCGTCTATTAGTGGCCGTTGGTAAATATTTCATACACGAAGACTATTTACATTTTTGCCGTAATTTTCTTTCCCTTTCGATGAAATGAATAGCAAATGCTTAGCAAAGGTATAAAAATAAAACAATCAGAATAAAAGCAACATAATAATTTATTATTAACAATAATCTGTCTCACACACAATTTACTCACAGCCTAATTTAAAAAAGAAAGGTAAGCAGCTGATAAGTTTAAATTATCTGTAGACAAACCATAAAATAATTATACACTGACGGACATAATTATCATTAGTAACTGCATCAAAATAGTGTATGTCTTCCAAGTTACATGCTTTATTAACGGACAAAGATTTAAAATTAGTTACTTTTTACAAGATTTTATTTAATTGCCCTATTCGTAAGTACGTGAGGATAAAAACTTGCAGCCGAATTTTGAAACAGTTAACCCAAAACAATATGGTCATATATTTCAACACATTTGGTTTATATATATTAGCTTAGTCATTCTAAATCAAATATTGCAAATACCCTAAGATAGCGGACCTGTTATTTTTAAGCACCCTCATGATATAGGTACCAAATAAAAGATTTGAAAAAATACAAAAAACAAAATTACATAAAAAAACTTTTTTAATATATATTTTTTACAAAAGTGTAAGATGGAAGTTAAAAGTTTGACAAAGTACTTAAAAGCTGTTTCAATTATGTCCGTCAGTACTTATAGTTAAAATAAGCGATTCGGAAGTACACAGTTACACAAGACCGTTCGCTTGTCTTCACGTCTAATTTTACAATGGTAAATAAGTAAAGAATATACTTATACAAAAATAACTTCAGACCAAGTCCACTTAACCAGTGCAAAATAATTCATAATTATTGCATATAAAGTTTTAATCCATGCTTTTACGCATACTACAAAAAATTTTCGAAAAGGACGTCAAATTAAAAGCAATGAGATCCTTGAACAAACTTAACTTCCTTAATCATAAAACCTTGTAAATTTCATTCATTGACGTCTTTTACAATACATTTTATGAATCGATCGCTTTTTTCGATTTCTAACGAAACTATTGCTATTTTTTTACACCAGGAGATATTTTAAATGCTTATATATAATACTAACTTACACTTTGTCGTTGTGAATGTTACTCTCGATATTTTCTATTATACGTAAGGATAAGCAAAAAAAATGATTCAAGCACAAAGCCGATATTGTACCATTTAGGTATACTTTAAATAAATATGTACAATGTTTAAATATTCAGAGTATATTTCGGAATCATAATATCAAAATATAAACGAGGTAGCAAGGAGTAGTAACTGCCTATAACTAAAATATATAGGGCAAATCATTTACATACACCCGAAATAAGGAGACTATGGCACAAGGAATTAAAGCTTTATTGTAATAACGAGTGAGGTCACAACCACAGTTTACAAAAAAAACGTTAAATATTTTAGACCTGGTAAACCCTCATACATTTCGTAACGTGATCGCCGGATACTAACGAAATACATTAATATATTTCATAAGATCAATTTAGTGAACAATAAGAGTATGTAACGATACAACATTCCCATTCAGCACTGGTTAAGGAAACTTGGCAATAGACGCAAAACTATGTAAATTGCGTCTCATACGTATCTCACTCTTCGGAGGAAAGGTTAAATATAATATCATAATAATATAAATCACGTCTGACAAAAACTATTGAAGTATAACTTACAAATATAGTCAAATACATAAGTAGGAATACTTTGGCCGCTTACCGTAAATGACAAGGTAGGTGGTACAATAAAAAAATTACATAAAATATAACTTAATATTACAAAAAAAATATAGCACACATCTTTATGGCGTAAATGATCTGAACATATCTACGAATTCTACCAAAAGACAAAAATAATGTTACCAAGTATTACATTTTACCCTTAACTATAATAATTGTGAAGACATATAAGGCTTTTGCATGCCATTTTGCTTGTTTAAGAAACGGGAATATGGCCTCAGGAACTTTTATTAAATCATAATTCATTAGTTGTGGAAAACTGCGTTTCAACCCATGAATCGCCAAGTTTGAAAGTACCTGATCATGAAACAGGGAATATGCATGATTTTTTAAATATTATAATTTACTTTAAATTAAACTGCAATATTTTGAGGCTAATTTAAATGTAGCCAATGTTCCTGTAAGCCAATGTTTCCTTCGCAGTAACAACAGTGACATTGATCGTTTTTACTACATTACCTGAGGTAAAGAAACGAACATTGGGTTGCCTGTAAAAAGACAAAAGCGTTCCATTTTAATATTTGGAACATGTCTCGCATTTTTTAAAAATATTTTACTTTTATTAAATATTCATTTAAGAATCGAACAATATAATAACTGTTATTTCATAGCAATAAGGATAGTAAATATTTATTTACATATAAGTAATATTTGAATCACACGCATATTCCTTATTTCCACCTTCATTTTTTCCGTTACCAGCTGACCATCGAAGGAACCAATATAACTTATTCCAATAGAGAATGTAATGCAAAGTGACATCTATTCTCTTACCTATGCAAATATAAATTCCGCCATTACAATTACAATCTTTACTGAAACAAGTTATTATTGACTCCCATGAAAACATAGTACACATCATTTGATGTATTATGTTTCGAAAATGGTGTTTTAATGGAAACATTGATAGGTTCTCCTGAAAATGAGCCATTTGCCCGTAACTTTCAGCTACAGCAGCCATAAACCAACACAAAGTGTAGATTACCCCATATTATGACCGCTTGAACATGATTCATTCCGCACTGTATACTAAAAACATAATTGCTCTAATATGCATATCGCTGCTTTGAATGAATAACCGCATAATTCAAAATTCATTAATTTTAAGTTCATGATAAAGTTATGTCCTTATATTATTTTATAATTTAAAACTTGATGATCTAACTTCACTGCGGTTAAAGGTCCTATTATTTTTTATTATTTTAACTCAATTCATAAAAAGATAAATAGGAGCGACTGGTTCAACATGTCTCTTCCATCATACGATCCCCGTGAAGAGTTGATCGCGAATAAAATTCATAATAGGTACACATAATTCCCCTTATATTATATTAAAATTGGTAAACACTAATAAATATTACAACCGAAGCGAATAAACTATTAAAACCCTTCGCAGAAGCTGTAAACGTTTACCTTAATGTTAATTCCCAGCCCACTGAAACATAGTTAAACCAATCTCACCATAACGTAGCGTAAGATGAACTCTAGTTAGCTGTATCTAGTTCTGAACGGGCCGAGTCCCGGCGGCCTGCGGTTGCGGGGAGCATGCCAACGCCATGCCACTATACACTATATTACACTATCTACAAACAACTACTGCCAACTAATACCAAATCAAACTTATTCTGGTGAAATGAACATATCATTGTATTGACTTAATATTTGATGACCTTTAATATGAAATTGAATAAGTCAGTTTAAAGGGATAATTATTGCAACGAGTACTCGGTCTGTCAGTTTTAATGACATTAATAAGATTAAAATTAATCCATACTAGACTTTTTTTAAATATTATAGTGTTTTCATGAAAGCTAAATAAATCATTTCATCAGCATAATACAAAATTAGGTGCGACACAAATGACATGGCTGATACGATTACTAAAAATGTTTCAATTAATTGTATTGTACTCAATTTCTCTCATCTTAAAAGAAAACCATAAATTTTCATACAAAAAAAAAACATATCTTCAGACCAATTACAAAGCGTCACACCTCGTTAGCTATATTCAAAAACAGCTTGCAAAATAAAGTTGAATAATAACACGTATGTCGTAAGTTTTGTCTTCAAACGTCAAGATATACATAGATAAATAATAGTTTTAATCACTTAAAATACATTTGAAAAACATGTTTTTACTAGTTTGTATATGTTCTTATTTCTTGTTATATAAATAATTTACAGACTTTTAAAGAAGACATAACTTATTACAGATTTAAACCAAAAACTTATCCATGCCATACATGTTTATACATACATACCTGCGTCAAATAAATCATCAAAATAAAGTGCCTTAAATTTGTTTTTCATCTACCCTCTTTTTACTTCTTATCGTCATGGCCGTAAGTATAGCCTAGTTAATAGTCTTTGTTGCTACCGCCCCCCCCCCTCCTTTAATTATAAATAGGCTTCGAAATGTTTTCGTCAAAAAAAACGAACGGACCTTCCATTTGTACGATCTTAACTTTGTATCGGATGCTAAGGCGGGATCCGAATCCCTAAGCACCTACCTCCTTATCGTATCTTGCCGAACAAGCTTCATGTTCAGGCAACATATTGGAGCTAGCTTTTATTGCCAATGTAGTAAACAAGATGGTTAAAAAAAAGTAATAAAAAACAAACCCGCTGAGTTTCCGTCATTTCCGATCATTTCAGTCATTTTCTGATCCGGTGGTAGTGTAAGAAAAAATATTGTAAATGACAACTTGTAAGTGCCCCCGTAGGCCTATACAAAATAAAGACATTTTATTTCATTTCCTATATACGCCCAAAAATATTATTAATATATAGCATTCGTATATTGAATGTTGTATTACGTTATAATTAGTGATGTGCCGGAGATCGCGGATATCCGAGGCATAAGAAAGATCTGTATCCGTATCCGTTACTTTTTGGGCGGATCTCAAACGGATCTTTAATAGCTATTATTAAATTCATATTATTTATAAATTACATATACAAAATTCTAAATGTACATAGGCAATTAGGTAGCAATGAAATAGTCTTAATTCTCTATTGTTTATTAATAGCACATATTGAGTTCATGTCTGCATATAGCAAAAATCAAGTATCTTAACATTATATTGTATGTTAGTACATATAATTACAGTGCGCTTTGCAACTATAGGCAAAAACGTAAAAATATTGTTTCAAGGAAACGTAATAATCTCGTACTACGGGCACAGACAGAAACATGTCAATTAAGTAATTTTCGCTTCAAGGACACGCGTATCAAGTAAGTAAATTTGTAAGAAAGTTAAGATCCGTATCCGCGTATATGGATACGAAAACGATCATTGCCGTATTCGTATCCATATCCGCAGATCTATAGTTTTAACGGTCCGGCACATCTCTAGCTATAAATTCAAATCACAATAATTTATTTTTGAAATCGATCGTTTTAAAACAATTTTAAATGAGAAGATGTTGCGTTCAGATGCTGCGTTCGAACAGATTTCTTTACGGATTTTTTTGATATATCGTAGAATATTCCTACTTACCAACTTGGTATATTCTCTTTACAAAAAAAATAACTATCGGCATTTATATTTCATTAAAGAGATCGTGCAAATATGTGCTTAAAAAAAAGAGCTCAGTGGTGGGAAAATAAATAACGAATAATTTACGTCCTACAAAAGGCGTGTGAACAAGCACCTACAGTGCAGAAACTGCATTAAATAAACATCGACGCTATGTGGATTGGAGGAATTTTAGTTGCTTTGAAAATAATACATTTAGTACCACTAATCTACGTTATAAAGAAACACAAACAATGCTGGAGTGATAATTTCTAATTCAGCGTTATTTTGCATAATCCTATCTAAGATGTCCTTCACGTATCAATTATTTTTGTTATAGCTTTCGTTAATATATTTTCAAAGCAGTATTATAAAAATGAACTAAGCGATACAGGAGAATATACTTCCTAGTGCAACCCTTACTACCGAAATAGCGTCACCAAACAGACAAGTTACCAAACCACCCAATAAGCACACGTTAAAGCGCGTTAGCGTAAGGACGTAAAGGAGGAAGGCAAAGTTCCACCAACCCACATCGATTACGTAAAACAACACACACACAAAACCAAACATAAACGTCATTATGATTTACCGTCGACACGTTGGCTCTATACGTTAGGTCCATCTGCCGCGTAAAAGCGGTAAATTTCACTCTTTATAATGTTTACACTTTACATATTACGACTACAAATATAATTTATAATTCACTCTTAATCGTTCATGTGTCAAAAAAAATTAGTGTTCATTTAGTATAACAAAATATATGAAATATTTACACAAATTATTATTGTAGTCGTGTGTTTTGATACACTGCATCCCTAGTCGGTTATTGAAATTAAATTAAAACATATACGTGTAATGTTACGTATGTCTTTTGCTCATGCAACATTTTCCTATATTATATTAGTTATAGTTAAAATAAAATAAATATATCTTGAAAATATTTTTATCTTGATCATAATAAATCCAAAAATAGTACATAAATATTATTTTGTTTCATCAGCTCATTTTTAATTATTCTTTAATATTTCTTATTCTAAAACTACATATCAACTCGTAATACTCAAGTATCGTAATTCCTTTGTCTAAAGAAATTAAAACTTGAGTGTAGCAAATTATGAAGTAACGTTAAAAAAAATTACAACGTAAGCCATTTAACTCGCCAATTCGAAGGTTCTTAGTTTTTACTTTAATTTATATTTGAACAATGAACCGACGATGGACGCAGTGTATATAACGACAAGAAAATTATAATGCAGGATAATGTAAGGGGATATACATATATGTTTTATAATACACGAACCGAGTACAAACACTGTTATAAACATATTAAAAATAACTTAAGAAAAACGAAACAAATTGATGATTATGACGGATATGAGGCGATAAAATCGATGAAGGAAATGAAAACTTTCGTAATGAATGATATTTGTAATCCAGTGTTTCACTCAGTGTTCCTAACATAACCTAATTTCACATTTACATAATTACTTATAAACACTTAATGGCGAGTTTGCTTACATTTGGTCACACATGCCGGATTAACATTAACGAGTGTACAAATTGAATAATTGAAACGTATGATACAAATTACGAAAACGAAATGTAAGCATTCTCTACGTTTGTACCCCATTATAATTGTTTAGTATTTTCCTAAGATTGCCCAAATGTTTAGTGTTTGTTTGTGCCATATTATTTAAAATATTAGTTGGTGCGTTAATGACTTGTTTATAACGGAGTACGGTCTGGACACACATGAAGCATACATCAATGACAAAAAAATACACACGACGATTAGTGTGCCCAAAAAAAAACTGTGACACACACTGAAAGTTTCGCACTGTGTCTCATTATTCTTTACAGTTATTTATGAGTTTCTATTTTTTTCATACAAACCTATTGTTACATATCTATTGCTGCTACATTAAATGCCGTGAACGAGGCTTGTTGATAATAAGTGTGGATGAATGCAATGATAAGTTAAAGTATATTTCAAAGTGATGATAGTGTTTTTTATGAATAAAATATACAAATATTATCAAATCTTTCAGTGCGCTCCACTGTCACGTATTCACAGCTAAACATGTGATGCAAACAATTTTACATGCAAATAAAATATCTAACACGCACATTAATAAACATAAAACATATAAGGAAGCGATGCATATCAGTGTGGGCAAGGAATTTTTTGTCTCAACAACATTTTAGTATCTCAGTCAGTGTAATGGGAAGAGGCCATGATAAAGATGGGAAATTAAATAAATACCTACAATTCATGGGAACATTCGATCTCCTGTCTCAATTATCTCCAATTATATCCACATATGTATTCAGCTAATAACAAAAGCACATTGTGAAAAAATATCAAAGTGTGGACACCAAACATTTGAATAACATCGTAAAATGTTGTCCAAATATTCAAATAATACTTGAGCGAAGATTTTGGGATAAATTATGTACTAAAGGTACTCTTATAATTCTAAACATAATTTTGGGAATATACTATACTAGTTTAAAGGATTGATGAAAATCTTAAACATACTCTAGGTCATGTAAGAGATTAATAACAAAAACAATTATACCATTTCTCAGCTATACCTTATTCTGAAATTTTAAAAATTAAATCTTCCCCAGGATTTTATTCGTAACTATTTTCTTTAAATCGTGTGTTAACAAAATAAAAAAATCCCCACATCAAAGCTGCCCTACTCTAGAAATGACACATCTATTCATTATTGATTCGGCTATTTCAGAGATATCTCCGATATGTCCTGCATTTTTAGTAAAATAATTTATCATGGGTGTTTTAAGTTTTCCGTAACACCCTAAATTTAAAGTTAAATACTTGTACACGTTTAAACTACTCTCGTATAAATACCTTAATTGTATCTAACTCTGAAAGCACCCATCCAATTTTTAATTTTATTTACCTCAACTACTATAATATGTCAAATTTTATAAAGATTTTTTTAAATCCTCAGTACCGTCACGATTTATTGTAAATCAACTTCATATTTAATTGTCTTAAGCCATTATCATCCCTTCAATAATTACCCTTATTATCTCAATCCTCCCCCCACCCCTACATCATCCCAAGCACATTCGACGGACATTTCGCGTACCACCGTGTACCATGATAACACCTACCCCCCGCGCCCCCCACCCTCGACTAGGCCCCCGAGCGTGCTCCCGAGCCATCAACCCCCCCCCCCCCGACAGTCCCTCGTACCTACCGTCGCACGGGGC
>DWTU01001224.1:0-13794 GCA_018251515.1 Cecropterus confusis | reverse complement strand
ACTGTGGGGCTATGAGTGTAGAAAGAAAGTGTAGAAAGTTTGGGAATCCCTTCCATGAACAAAACCATTTACATATAAATATAACATATCAAATTGTTGCAGCAGCACAATATTTAGCAGACCAAGTGTATCCACGACACGTCTTATCTGTCGGTGAAGGAGTGCAGGTGCATTCCGCGACATTCGCATGAAATTGTCCCATTCCCGACAAAATACGTGCTCCGTGTGTCTTTCGACAGCATTCACTGTATATATATGAAACATCATCTACGTTGTCGTGTCAGTCACCTTATATTCTCGTTTCACTGACAAAATCTTTTGCATTGGCATGTGCAAGAACAGCAGCTGTCGTTGTTAATTCATTACTGTCATGTCATTCTAAGGATGAGAAGAGTTTAGGCCGAGGTACAGGTACAGGCAAGTTATATGCGTCTTTGTTAAGTTCTGTTGGGACATCGTGATTATTGTGAGAGTTCTTTGAGGAACTATATTACAAAGATCTGAATAAGAAAATTATGATTTATTTAATTTATTTTAGTATTTATGACGTCAAAGATTATATTATCCATTGCCGTTCCAGCAGGTATTTTAACAAGGACATGAAATGAATGAATTGAAATAAGCAATTTTGCATGATATTGCGTGGCTGATAATTCAAGGATCTCAAATAATGTTTCGTGCTGAAGAGGCATTTTTTCTTTACAATTTATTGTCAAGGGTTTTCTCCAACTTCCGAACGTGGGAGTATCTTTTCGCCGCAGAATTTTTTTGGTGTCCTCGTGCCCGAGACATAATTTATTGTTACAAAGAATGCTTTAATCAAATTTGCCTGGCTTTTTAAGACTTGCTATTTTTCTCTCTAGAAAGGTATTTCTTAAAGGTCTGGACATTTTATCTTTAAATGCGTAATTGAATTCATGTAACCACTTGGGAAATGCTGTACATTTGATTATGACGTCTGCAAAAAATCTATTGTAGTGTAGAAATAATGTTTTTCAAACCACACTTTCTATACAAGCCTTATTATAAATTTCAAGGTCTCTTTATAAGCAGTTTTTTCTTATAAGATTATAAGTAGCAAATGGTAAATCAAAATGGTAAATAGTTGCTGCCGCCCATCAAAAAGATACTTAATGTAGTACGAAATATCTGAAATCGAACTCAGATCCGTTTTTATCCCCATAGTTGTTTTACCCGTATATGAGGTGACCATCGTAGTGATGGTCATATAAGTGAGCCAATAACTGCACCCTTCCACCGAAACGCAAGAACTGCTTCGCGCTTAATAGAGGCATAGCCGTTACCTCACCGGTCGAACTTCACTGGTTCTACCACTTTGTAAAAATCGGAAATATCGCTCTATAGTGCAAAAAATATCTACCATAAAAAAAACTTTTACATAAATTCCTTTTACATAAATTACGTTTACATAATTTTTTCACGTTTTCCATCAATCATAATCATAATAAAGTAATCTAAACATGGCAGAATTATCTTTTTAATACAGTCAGCATCGATACCGCTTCTACTTAACCCTCATAAATCTTGTCACAAACCTAAATGGACCTACGAGGGATTATCCTTATTTTGCGCGCGGAATCGGTTTAGTAACCTGCTTACAAGTATGTTTAAAATTTCCTGTTAACTACTCCACTATTGTCTCTTCACATTAATTGTACCGTTAGTTGATAATATAAAAAAGAAGTTTATTGCATCTTTTGTCTTGTATAATACGTATTATCCAAGTCAAAAGATACACCATGCACCTTTAATTTATTTTATCTAGTAGCTCCACACGGGGCGCATCCAATATCAACAGTCAGAAATATTAATCATCGTCAATCCATTATTGTGTCACTGCTGGTCTCCCTCGCGAGTGACAGTTTTAGGCCGTAGCCATAGTCGCGCTAGCCAGACTCTAATTTGTAGACTTAATTCACCTTTGAGAATTTCTTTTAGAGACCTCTCAGGTGTGTAGGTTTCCTCAGGATGTTTAACTTCCCCGCAAAGCATTGATAATTAATTTCTAATACACTTATCATAATAGAAATTATCAGTGGTCCATGCCTGGAATTCAAAATTGGGGATTAAAACTCGAACCCTCGATTGTGAGGCCGAGTTTTAAACCATGAGACAATCACTGCTCTTATTACACAAAAATAATTAAGTACTAAACTATTTCTTTGGATATTTTGAATTATTGGCGTTGTTACTCCAAGTTATTTAGAAATATTTTAACATTATCCTGTACCGGTCTGCGTACATGAAGCGAGACCCCCTTTTAGCAAATATTCATGAAGCCGTAGTACTCGCCGCGCTCCGCCATGTCTCCGCCGCGACAATGGCCGTCACATAAATTGCGCGTAACGAAATTATTTATCTTACGCAATTTTAATATACGAAATTTTCCTAGTTGTAGTACTGGATGTAGCCTTAGTTATAGTAGTTTATGATCCATAATCTATGCCTAGTTATCAGGCATAAACATTGGTCTAGCCTTGTCACTTAAGTAGCTGCTGTTAATTACGTGTAAGAAAATTTATTGATTACATTTTTCTGTCACGATTATGTAACGTAGGTTGAATGTAGATTTACATTAAATATATTATTATACATAAACAAACAAACGGAAGAGTGATGTTCTCTTCTACTAAAAACATAAACTAACAAAATATTTAAATACATTACTTCAGAAATAAATTTTGTAGTAAAGATACACATACAAAGATAGATAGAATATACATAGAAGTCCACTTGTAGCAAATTTGCAATAACCACTTAGTGTCAGGACCGCGTTCTTTACAACACCCACGCCCTCAGTACTCAGGCGAATTGTTGATATCAGTATATCATCTTAGCATTGTACACAAACAACTAATACATCGTCCGTGACAACTGCTGGCACATAAATTGTAATAAGATATCTATTCAGTACATGAAATGGTTATTGGTGTGGTGTGGTTGGTATGGTATAGAAAATGGTTGGAGCCTGATTAAATGGAGTAATTCGTCTGGTTTGAGTCAAACTGGCACATGTAAGGTTCCGTACAAACATAAAATATTTTCCACTGTTTTTAAATAATGCGAGTCAAGCTTACACACCAAGGTTTAGTATCACCATGGAATATTTAACACTGCACTAAAAAATATTTTTATAGTTACAGCTACAGAGTTACAGAGCTTCTGAAAATGTAGTGGTTACGTATTGCGGTTCAATATAGAAACTAAAAAACGTCAAAACGTGAAAGCCGTGAGAGCGACGCTAGGTTATGTGGGATTTTTACCGCACTTAAACCCCCCGTGACAGTCCTTGGCGCTGCGAAGAGGACTCCGGGATCTCCAACGGAACGCAACCGAAATCCTCTTAGCGCGTTGCCCCATCGGGCTCCACCCACGTGAGCAGCTCGGCCCACTGCACCGACTGGTTTTTACGACAGTATGCGATCACATGTACCGTCGTCTTTCCTGGGGCCGCCTGGCTGGACTGTTCTAGCTCCCACTCTTACCGCCCGCAACACCGGAAGCCCCTTTTAGTCGCCTCTTACGACAGGCAGGAGATACCGTAGCCCTATTCTGATCCCGGAACTATGGGATGTTACATACGGAACTCTAATACTTAGTAAACCGAAGTGTTTAACCTCGGTTTAACCTCGATAAATAACATTTATCTTCACATCAACGCTCAGTTCGGCAAAGTATTTCCGAAGTGGTAATCTATCAGCCGCGACAATCGCTGTCACATAAATTGTGTGTAACGAAATTATTTATTGTATTCTTATATGAGACTCGCTACAAACTCAAAGAGGAAAATATCAGCACAATAGATCGGGGCATAATATCCAAATTTACAAGCAATCAATTAATAAGAAAATTATTTATTGTACTTTAATACTAAACTACTGTTGAAATATAGAAGTTTCAAATGATCATGCAGGCCACGTGGGTCCACCCCAGATATGATTAAGGTTCTAAAATTGGTCACAGATGCCATACTAACCCAGAGGACTAAGTGAGAATACTGCATGTAGGAATATCACACTAACAATACCCTCCAAATCAAAACAAAGCAGCGTTTAGCACTGTTGATAGTGAACAGAAATAATTGTGGCGTGGTACCTTTGGAGTTTAACCACGCGGAGATTCATATTAAATTAATTGCTACGCCTTTCGAATCGACTAAGGGTAATGCATCTAGCTTACTGGATGTGAAGTGGTCACTGAAAATTATAGATATACTTTTTGCAAACATAAACACCCAAAAATTGTATACGATATAAGTATAATAACGAATACGAACCAAGTATAATTCGAATCCCATTTGAGGATAAAATGTATTTTTCCCTATGAAATAATGTTGTTGAATGATGATAACGTGATCGTACTGTTGCAGTGAAACCGCTCACAGTTTAAAAACATGAATGAAGTGTAGTGTAGCGCTAGATAATTTGCTTGCGGTGAGCCCACTAACTGCGTGCGGTTATGGGGTACACACGCGGAGTTTGGTTATGGTCTAACTTTAGCCGGTGACGGTGGTCACAGTAATGAGATTTGTCTCTACCGCTGTACAAACTAAACCCTGCTACGACCTCCGCGTGGTACTTAAAAATCTTATTAAAATATTATTTCTAACATAACAACATAGGAACAACACAATTATCGTAAATAACACGTGGGAATAGTTTTTACAGAAACAAATTTTGTCAGGTAGTTTTAATTTAATTATAGTAAACCGAATGTAGCGTACATTTTAAAGGACCGTGTGATATAATTAACGGTTTCGAGATAATTATAATATAGGAGGAAAATCTTGTAAAATCGACTTACGAGAATCCCTGGGTTCAAGAAACCCGGGTGACTTTGAGCGGAGGTTAGGATAGGGGTGAGATGGTAGAGATATTCAATTATCCCAAAATTTGAATGGTAAACATGTGGTCCCATCATTAACGCGCACTAATAGGAGCCGCGTAAAGGCGTAATGACGCGTCCGACTTGCCCCAACGTCCCTATCCGGCTACCTGCACACTAATACTCCCGGAACACTCACTTATACTGTACGACACGACTATCCCATTCCTCGAGTCAAATCGCTTACGCTTTATAATGACACAAGCAAACATAATCACACGCAACGTCGGTAAACCGTGTCTATTATAAGCAATAGTTAAACGGTAAAATATTCCATGGTTACTAACATTATCAGTACAAAGACGTACACAAGTGTGAAACCTGATGGGTATCTTGCCGGATTTTTAGTTGGGACATTTCCAATTTGGTAGTAATAGTAACCGACAATTTGTAAGTAACAAAATATTGCCATATAAAATAAATACATTCCTTTGAGAATAAACGTTAAATCGTGTAATCATATTTTAACTTTCGGTCACTGAGCTCATGATTATATAACATTTTATATAGGCGATAAATATGTAAAAAATCTAATCAATCTACATGCCTAAGATTACACACGGTATTATTATTATTATTATTACAAAAGGAGATAGACATTTACAATAAAAGTAGGTATGTTTCGTAGAATATAGGTCAATTGCCATGTCGCCACGTGTGAAGTGCACCTAAACCTAATCGCTAAGTTATTGCCGGACGCGGCTGATTTAATGTCATAATCGTCGCTTCCGACAACCGCCTGTTTGTCATTTCTGCCCCTCCGCCCCCACGCCTCACCCCCTACACCGCACCCAGTCATGTGCGTGCATTTCCACCAATAAATATTGAAGCCCCCAATTATAAATTTAAAAGATGGTAGCCGGACTATTTAAGGCGACGGGAATGTTAGCCAGAATGTACCTAGTAAAGTTTTGCAGGGTTTTATTTAACTTGCTTGTTAAATACTAAACTTGCTATATGAATAAAGTAGTTTGTGAGTATGTAAGGGTCAAATCTTGCAACTAAACAATAGCCGGTAAACTGCATTTGTATACGAGTAACTAATTTTTCATATGAGCTCGGTTTGTGCCACATGCAAAATTAGTTGTTTTTGTAAATGTTTTGTCGGCTTAGAGATCTCATACTAAGATGGAGGATCAGTAAATCATAGAGATTTACTGCCTGCAACCAATTATGGGTACTAGCTTAATCCTGTGGCCTCGCCCGCTTCGGTCACGTTTACTACCACAATGAGTATCATATCCAGGTTAGAAACTATCTGAGTGCGAAAATTCAGCGAAATCCTGTCAGTAGTTTTTGCGTGAGAGAGTAACAAACATACATACATTCTCACAAACTTACCGTTTATTGTATTAGAAAGGATACGAATACGGCATTATGACGTCCGTAAAAAGAGTTATTTTTTTACTTATTAAAAAAAATTACACCCTTACAAACTTGCTCTCTCACTCTTGCTCTTACAAACATAACATAATGCTCTTAAGTTAAACCATTTTTTTTCACATTTAAATTTAGTTTATTAAACAATAGGTGATTTTCTGAAACAAGAAAATTGCAAATAAAGAAAAATATCTATATAGAACTTTTCTTATTAACCTTAAGTACGTAATTATCAGTCCCTCGTCCTTTAACTACTTACTACTAAGTTTTAATAAGCTGTCTAGTAGATATCAGTATCTTGAAGATCACGTCGCAGATAGAGCAGAGTTAAGAGGTAAAGGCGTGACAAAAATAAAGCTGTAAAATAAATTTATGATAGCATCTCATTTCATACCCAATCTCTTTTCTCATCAAGACAAACCCTTCGTCGCAAGGGAAGCAGTAAATTATTCAGGAGATGTACTAGGAGAGCATATTGTAGCGGCAGTTGATTTACACGCACTCGCCAGATGCGACCCGTAATGCGTGTGACGTCAGCGTGTTACGGGCTACGCATAACTGCAACTTTATTATGCATGACTTAGTGAATGAAAATGCTTTTGAGCCAAAGACCAAACAAATTTCTTACGATTTTGTTCTCAATAACGAATCGAATAGTGTTATATTTATTAGAAACCAGTTGAGCCCCGCGGTTATACCCGCCTTTAAAACATGTAACTTGACAAAGTTACATAAAGCAGAAATTTTAGACTTTATACAATTTTAACAAAGAAGCATTGTTTCAGAGAGGATTGATAGCAACTGACATTAGAGGCAGTGACGGTGGCTGAGTGAGTGCGCTTGGATTTATTTATTTGTGCGAAACCCTATTACATTTTCTAAAATGAAAGTAACCTAATTTACGCCTTATATAAGCATCTATCCCACAGTGAAAGTCCCGTCAAAATCGGTCCAGCCGTTTCAGAGATTACCCAGAACAGACAGACGTATCGTATATACTTCCATATGAATTTGGTAAAAAACTATTATTTTTAACAGACACTTCAATTTTATTTATATGTATAGATGGATAGATAACAGCTTTCATACGTTTATTACTAATATTTCACATGGTACAGACGATTCATCGTAGCGTATTTACTGAAACTACCGGGGACACAACTTCATACTAGATTTGCAGGCACGCGCGGACGCGACGCGCCATGCGTGTGACGTCACCGCCACTGCCGAATCTGCGCCGTATGGCGCGTTGCACTGCCACTGAAAGCGGCTCTGAAGTGTTTATGGAGTGGAAAATTTACGAATAGTGCAGGGAGTTACTTGTTTCTATACTACGTGGTTATATCGTTTTCGGTTTAATATGTATTCCTAATGCAAAGATTAAGAGGACTGAAATCTACGAGTAATTCTTTCTTGTCATTTTACATACAAAATCAATGACATAATTTGTAAAGATATTAGTTTTGATAATTTTGTTGTTCAAGACGTTGCTCCAAGGGCACAAATAACTGTCCAAACCTATAAATGAAGTATCGCTCGTACAATATTATGTCGTAGTTTCCATGTGCGGCGAATTTTAGAACACTTATTATGGGATGTTTGCGGCGGCTGCTCTGGAAATAAGAATAAATTAATTAAAATTGTTGAACCGCGCAACGATACGCGGCCCATCCATCATGCGCCCAACAATGGTAGAACACATTTAAACGGTTTGGTACAACGTCTGTCGGTACATAAATCTCTGGAACACATCTGCTGCTAATTACCGCGCTCACTCACTAAGATGATGCGGCCCAGCGCGGGCATTGCGAACAAACGCTTGTGTTGTTATGAATACTATTCCGTGTAAGTCGTTAAGCATTTGATGAACGTTGTTCAATTGTCACTAAAATTAAATTCATTTTAATTTCAGCGAATTGCTATGTTCATTGTAGTTCCAGTGCACCAAGGTCAAGACTAACTGCTCTTTGGCTACAACCGCTTGAGCTGTAACGATTATACAGTAGTTATTGCGATTGCCAAAACTGCTTACAAACTGCCTAGTGACTATTTAACAGCTTATATTTATATAGACGCGTAACCAATCGATTATGATCAGAAATTTCGAATAAAATAAAGCATGTACCGCTTTTACTCGCTTAAATCGATCCGCCTGAGCGGCAGCGGTTGCGTTTCAACTGTTCACCCGCTTCATCAACCATCATTCAAGCGATAGAAATATATAATTTTTATAAATTATATATTTATATAATGGTAAATGGCCACTACCGTCCTTGGTTATGCGTAATCAACACCAGGTGAGATCAGGTCTTACCTGAGGTAATCCACAGATGCTAAGTTTGAACACCTCGAATAAGTATATCTCCCTTACCACACCCTTCATACTAGTACACAGCAATGCATAACACTTCTATTACTAGGCAGAAATGGATGTGTCGGTGTTGCTTCCGGAGTCGAACCACAAAGATTAGGTTTAAAGATATTTATTCTCAAAAAGACATATTCGTCACTTACATGACAACATAATTCACAAGAAAAATACACAAGTTCGTTGTCGCACTGTACAAACATTAATGTTAATTGAACCTCTTTACATTTTAAATATTACACAAATTTCATTTGTTTCACAAACGTAACTCCTTAAACTTAAGCATTATTTTTAATTAACAAAACTGACTGTCAATAATGTATTTAGATAACTCCTTCTTAAATACATTTAATGATTCTACATTTTTTATACATAAAGGTATTATAAAGTTGTGCTCAAAGATTTCTACCACCCAGCTTATGTCAACGTTGCAATGCAAACACATTGCAACGTCTTCTACATTCATAGTTTAAAGGTTCCAGTAGTGCTATACACATAACTCACTTATCTCCAAACTAGTATTCCAAAATAAATAATCTGTGAACTTAAAAAAGTGAATACATTATAGAAAGTAGTATCAGATATTCTCGTACAAAACTAAGAAAGCATAAGATAATTATGTTTATAAACAATATGTGTCAAGGTAACTAGTAGACGCTTCGCCGTACTAAGCAATTTGCTTGGACAGTTTTATAGAGTTATTGTCAGGTGTACAATGGCAGTGTCACACTGAGTGGCACCCGCGACACCGCCCCGCGCCGGGACACGCTCGTCCGTCATGCTAACGAGACACTGCCGCTTCCTCTAAAGTTGCGTGCACGCTGCATTGCTCCTGACAGCTTCGGAGTAAGCGTTTTGCTTTGTGCAATTCTACAAAATTTAACTCGAGAGAACAGTCGCGAAATGTATGAGAATTTGAAACTACAATAATAGCTCATTCTTGTGTTCAAATCTAAAGCCTCTCCGCATAGTTGCAGTTACATGTTAAATAGAAAAATATTATTACATTTTGGATTGTGTAATGGCAAAATGATAATACTTGTATAGTATTAAATTTCACAACGAAATCACTTTCAGATGCACTTAATCGTGAATGAAATAACAATCGATCACAGAACAATTATGATTTATGTTTACTTGTCTCAGTATTTGCGACCATTCTCCCGTTGAGTCATGCGAACTATCGATGAATGGCAGTAAACTATTGAAGCAACACAATTGATGTTGGTGGGTAGTGAATCACCGATAACGCAACACTGGTTTTACTGTGATGCTACATTTATGCCTTCAAATCGGATTAAATGTAACGTACCACTAGTCGCCCGCAGCGGCATCATCGCCAACTTTCTGATTTAAGGCAGTGTTAAGGTATTTTTTTTCTACGTCCAATCTCAGGTCTCAGCTGATTTTAGGTGTCCTTCCCTTTAAATGAAAGTATTGTAGATAACCATGACTTGTTGTGACCACGTTCCACGGGTGGGCTCATTTCTATTGCATAAAAAATAATGAAAATTAAATGACTACTTAATATCAAGTGGCTTCATGCCCGTTTAGTGATATTGTATAAAAAGTAAATTAGTTTTCATACATTATAATTGATTTACTTCTACAAGCTACATTATTCAAAATAAGTAAAAACTGTATATAAAACTTACTTATACATAAACGTGAATAAAACGGCGAAGGATAATAAGTTATAATATAAATAACAATGTCAAAGCGTGTTTGAGTAATCGCCAGAATACTCGTATCTGTAACTATTTCCTAATATTTCATCTGAACTTGAAAGGAGTGATTTATAGCGTCTTGTGAATGGAATGATGAATGATTGAGTCGTACGACATTCATTCACTGCTGTGTTAATCGTCCGATTGTGTACGAGGCCTTACGTACGTGTCGCGATACGCTCGTTATCGGCGTGGATCGAGATCGCGCGATATGTATCGCTAAAGGAGGCCATGATAAAGCGCGCCGTTCCCCCCACCGTCACGAACCCCGCGGCCGCTGATATATTCTCGAGGATTATGATGTCACGCTTCATCTTATTGTCCTGCCCTCTCTTATCTGTTATCTGGATCTTCCAGATGTGACGTACCATTGTGATATAGGAAGCTATCAATCACTGCTGACGCTATTTAATGCAAAAGACTCTTGGTTAGATTGAAAGTGATCACGCTTTATCAGCTTTCACTAGTTAATCTTTATGAAATTTGATTAATCTTGAACACTATTCAAAACTGCGATAGCAGTAATAATGACAGACATAAGGCTATATAACGTGATAGGCTGTACGAAAGTATGACTTTTGAAGCGAATGTATGAGGACTTCATATAAAAGAATCAGTTTTCTCGAGATTTTGTTTTCACCCGGGTAAACACATGAATCACTAATTTTTACGATTACTAGTACGTTATCGTAAAAATCAGTGATTCGTGAGATTATTTTTAACTTTAATTTTATTTAAGTGATATAATTGAATAAGAATTCCAATTTTCGATTATTTTCGTAAATATGTTCATTTATATCATTGTGATCCAATTAATAGTAATTGAAACATAATAGGTGGCCTCAGATCAAACCCAAACTATAAATACACCAGTAAAAACGTTAGTATAAATCGGATCATTCCTGATCTGCGGCAGCGCGTCCACTTATTACAGATGGAGTCGGTCGCCGGGTGGTCTGGGTGCGGGCCACACCGCGACCACCTCGCATTCATCTCGCTCCCATCATTACTGCGTCCGTCCGCTTGATTTAAGATGACTGTGATGTATGACCTAGGTACAAGATCTTGAATTGCTTCCATTTTAAAGAATCATTATAATTAACTTTTTTTCCTTGCAGAATTTCTCTACGAGCTACACTCATTTCTTCATTAACTTTTAATTATTTCTTCATCTTGATTGTAAAGAAACGTCACGAATCGGATCCCCGTGCAAATTTAATTGAGGTGATTTAAATTTTATTATGCTAGGCCAGGATCAAACATTGGCTTATGAAATGTGTAAACCTATTTAACTTTTCTTGTAACCTTACAGCCCTAGATAACGTTAAATATATCAAATGTTTCCTAAGTAACTTCCATGGTTGTTAGGTATTATTTGAAAAAGTGTTATGCGTTACAATTTTGAATATTGGTTAACAATTAGACAATTTGTGCATATAGTCAGTTATATCGATTTTTGTCATCCTCGTATTTTTATAAAAACATTATTTCGTTCATATTTTTTCGGTCGCTTAATAATTTCATACGTGGACACTTGGTTTTAAATAATTTGATTAGATCTGTTAGGTTGAATGAATAGTTGATTAAATCAAACACACCCACATATCAAAACTAAGTCCCCGTAATCTATTAATCATATTAATGCGATCTGAACAAATGTCCACACAGAGGAGCTGGTTTATCTCCGAGGGTGGTCTGCGGAGACCGTGGAATACATTTAACTATGTAGTGTCCAGATTACTGGTTAATCTGTCATGTCGAACATGCCTGCGGCTTTCGCTGGTTTCCGCTTATTCAGACATTCTAAGCTTCACTTTACGACTTACGGCAATTATTTACCTCATTATATGAGTCACGAGAGATCGAATAGAATTATAATAAGGGTAATTACTAAAAAGTATTGTTCATTATCTTGTTCTTTGGGCATATTTCTTAATATGCTTCTTCTAATACACAAGGCGGCGGTAACTTAACAAATACAAGGAACATTTTCATGAATCAGATACGATTAGACTATGCCAAGAAAGGAAACTATAAGATAGATTAAACTCTTGTTATATTCTCGGAAAATAGACAGGTTAAATACTTACATGTCTGATGCTCTCATAAAGAGATCGATTTCACCGTATGTAATACACACAAAAGAAATTCCTGATGAAGCTAACGGAGGTTTTCAATCATGAACCTTAACAAGAACCCGTCGCTCCTGCGAGCCGGTGCACAATCGAAATTACAGATGGAATGATAAGGTGTATCTCCGGAGTCGAAGCCGCGGGACCCTTATCAGGTGCATCGAATGTTCAGTCCCGCGCAGCCTCCACGCCATGAAACCTGCTGGGCTTTATATTTGGAACTTCATTCAGATATTTAATCTATACGTCCGAGGCATTTGATAGTGTACAATTGAATGCATTTTATTGAGAATTTATTTTATCTTCTTTATATTAACGACTTCACGAATATCTTATTTGATGAACGATTGGTATACTTTATCCAATATGTCTTCTACTTTCTTGACATATCTTGACAACTTCAATTTACTCAATTACTATTATACAGAGCCCTTTACACATCTATTTTACAAAAAAGAAACACATATCTAATTAATAAATTAAATGTTTCGTGCCTATCTTAAAAATAGAGAATGTAGAATTAAGCTCCTTTGGGACCTTTCATCAGGTCAGATTCATAAAAGATACTGATGAGTTTTAATTGTGTCGTGCCTGATTCCTGGTACTGCATCAGGAAATCGCACAGTGATCGCGTGAACGCCTGCACCGGCCGGCGGATTAGTGCGTGACGCGCGCTGCGGGCGGCGCTGATTACATCACCCGCCATCTACATATCTAGATACACCACGATAACCATTTCAAATCTGGGGGCATGGTAGTGCCCCCGCCAAGACGAGCCAATCGAAGCGCTACTACTTTTCTCGAAGTGTTTCGTTTTTGAACCCTCATAGAGTTGGTTTTCGATGTACCAGATACTTCATATTCTCAGGGTATGATGTCAATAATACACTTATTAAACTTGCAAAGTCTCAATTGAATAGCTGTAATATTTTAGATTTTGTTGATATCTAAAATACACCGATTTCGTCACTGACGCACTCACTGACAAACTGATGATCATCAAAATGTTTGGCTACTTTCTGAAGTGCTAGAAAGCTGAAATTTGGTATGTAATCAAAGTTTAGTATACAACCAACAAAAAAAATCATAAAATTATAACTTTCGCCCCAATCCAACAAAATGGGGGGATGGAAAGTTGTACATTTTTACTGATATGTAGAATTTGTGAAGTTAGGGTCGATCTAGTTACGCCGTGTAGATTCAGAAGCTTGGCTCTACATGAGATCTGATATCTTTTTCAAAAGGTAAACCTTATGTGTTCATCTTGGCAACATTTTACATG
>DWTU01001223.1:0-13799 GCA_018251515.1 Cecropterus confusis | reverse complement strand
ATGTTTAATTAGTTTATTGTTGACATCATAACCTGAAAATATGAACCATTTGATTTCATCGGAAACCAGCTCTATGAGGATTAAAGAGAACGACGAAACACTTCGAAAAAAAGTAGATAGTGCCCATGTGCTTCGCTTGGCTCGTCTTGGCGAGGGCACTACCGTACCTCCAGATTCAAACAACGAACATTTTCGACGTTCTTACAAATAGAACTTAGAAATTTAGTAATTTGTATACTCGTCCATATTAAATTACAGCTATAAAGCGGGCTTAATTACTTAGCTAAAGACATTTATTGCAACACGATCAAAGATAAATTTGTTTTGATAACTTCAAATATAGACAGGCGCATACCCTCGGATTTTCCCACTTTAGTTATATTAATCACGGAAATGAGTATCCTATGTGTTAATCTGGAATGTAGAGTAACACCTATGACCTAGATTCTAAATCATAAACTATCTGTGTGCCAAATTTCAACGAAATCGACCAGTAGTTTTTGCGTGAAACGGTAATAGATATACATACATCCTTACTGGCTTTGCACTTATAATATTAAGTAAAATTTATGTTTGCTCTTTTGACACAAAGCGTCACTTTTATTTCGCTAGTTAATGGACTACGTTATAAGACGTAGTTTCAAGAGGAACTCCGTGTGGTGAAATTTTCAGTTCGAAACATTTCATTCCCATTGTGCGATATATATCGTGATCCCCATCATATTTACCCGACTGCGTCAGAAGGAGAGTAATGTTTTTCGAGCGTATGTATGTATGTCTTCTTCTTGTATTTCTTTTGCCTCGCTACAGCTGAAATGACTTCACGGATCGTGACATTGAAATCGTCTCAGTTTGCTATATAATTAAAAAAATGGCGCCTGTAAATAGGCTCAAAAGGGGGAGAAAGTACGACTTTTTTATAATCATGACATTATGGGTTCAATATTTAAAACAATGCTACTTACTTGTTTTAAAGAACAAGTTCCTAAAACGAAGTTGCCTTTGTTGAAGCACTCTGTTTTCGTAATTCGACTCATTTGTTAATCTCGGTACCTAATTAATATTTTGCTTTTCTACTATGGTCCCAAATTGCTTCGGTGTACAATGACTCATGGAAAGGACGTTGTTCTTTATATTATTAAATTAGCATGCTACTAAACTCATTGCCGCTACTAACGTGTCGTATTAATCGTTAATTATGCGAAAGATCTTGCGTAAGAGAAAGAGTTGCCACACCTACATGGTGGAGCGGTCACCATACCGGTCTGACACTCAGTAGGTCCCGGGTTCGATCCCCGGCCAGACAGACATCTGAATGATGAGTCTAGATTTCTGTGTGTTTGTGTATTCGTCTTTGTCTGTCCATGGCACCCACGACACAGGAGAAAATCCTACTGTAGGGTTATGAGTGTAGAAAGCGTTTGTTTGTTTGTTTATATTAATTGGTAACTGCTAGTTTAAGAGGGAAAATATACAGATTCAGTTATACTAAGGCCATCTAGGAATATAGAAAACAGGCCGCTAAAAGCGGATAGACGGTATGTGAAATGATTAAACTTGTTAAAAATAATTGATATCAATCAATGTTGACAATAGATGCTTTGCTACACGTGACGACTAAGTTGGAACGCCTCGAATAAGTATGTCTCCCTTACTACACCCTTCAGACCATAAACCAGCAGCACTTAACACTGCTGTTATTAGGTAGAAATAGGCGTGGAAGTGGTGCTTCCGGATTCGAACCACAAGCGGTTCTAACACCTTCAAAATCTTATAATTCACCTGAATCTATTAATATTTCGCGAAAAATACCCGAACCTATCCTAATTTTCCTAACGTCATAGAGATTCAATTTATATGGCGGTCTCATCTATTGCTCCAGTGAGTTAGATCAGATAATTATTTCGCGCGCGGAGACAAATTTTCTTGTGCAGCTGTGACCGGCGATAACACGCAGCGTAGAATATCCAATCCAAAAGCTCTTGATACTTGCCAATATTTATAATATTGAATTATAGAATTACTCTTTAAGATAAGCGTGACCTAGAAGAGAGATATTTTTTCAATTATCACATTACACTCTTTTGTGACCCCGATAAAATAATATCACCTATGCTAACACACTTACTAATTAACATTTAATGATACACCATAAAACACGGTATTCAATCCTTAATGTAATAAAATATTACTGCATTTCCTATGCCTACCAAGAGCTTAAATTATGAAGAGCACTTGTCCGTGATGAATCTCGGAATCTACTAAAGTAAGAGTTTGCTAACAAGATTTCCTCATTAATAAATCAAACCCGGTGGATGCTTTTAGGGGTAAGATTCGCCTAGATAGAAGTCATAACGGGAACTATTCATTTTCACTAAACTTGCAATTCTACTCAACTATTTGCATGTAGGAAATATTAATAAAAAATGCCTATATGTTATAATTAGTTACGCTCGTAGCAACTCGAACGATATATTAAATTCTACACACTTCTACACGCCGAATATTATAAAATTCTGAAGAATTATAATACGAATGGATACACCAGTGACTATATCCCACAAGGATGCAGACGAGTCGATCGAGCTATAAACATCTTTGCGTAGGATATCGAAAATTGAATGCGTTCTAGCGCTTAATAGAAGTCCAATAGCTACAACGTACGATTTAGTATAAAAGGACCCTCGGGTGCTCTCTGAAAACAGAACAACAGCAACTTTCTACAGAGGTACTACAATCTACAGTGAAGAACAAGAAAAATCCCACATCCAGAGAACTGTTAATATGCATAACTGGCGTTTACTAATACTTCTAATACCCAGTTTGCTTCAGCTAATTTTGTCTGAGCATACCTTCATTTATGGCAGGCAGTATTGCACCCATTCCTCGCGTTCACTTGGTGACGAAAGGTTTCTCCATGGAAAACATCGATTTGGCAAAGCGACTTCCGACGGTGAACGCTTAGTTAACCAACGACCAACCGACCAATTTGGCATTCGTCGCTACCGCTATGATGTAAGAGACGTCGAACCTATACGCTTCTCAAGTGAGCAACGTTTGGAACGCAGCATCTTTGCATCTGACGACCGTAGTCCAGTTGTACATGTAAGACAACACAGAACGATCAACGATGTAAGCCGGAATGGAATCCAAAGGAAAATTGATCGTGAACGAAATTACGAAAACTTCAGAAACGGCCATAACAGTGTTACATCGTTGCATGCTCGTCTCCCTCACGAAAATAGAGAACGCGAGAGCAGGGAACATTCCGAACATAGGTTTGATACCCGTCTGGATACACGCCGTCCGCATATTCGTGACTCACGTCAAGAAGTCCCTGGGAGGGTTGTTAAATCTAGTACTGACCGCAACAATCATGTACTAACACAAAATTTCAGGAACGAACATAACCTCAATCGACAAAATCATCGTGACTTGAATCTCAAAAAGGAAAATATTCCACAAGAGAGGAAGAATACTGGTGATTCATTAGAGCGAAATATTCGTAAGCGGAGTCTTGACCGGAATTCTATCAGAGATAACGCTCACACAGAAACACCAACGGATCTCAGACGTGAACGCGTTCGTCTTGGGAATAATCTGCGTAATAGTCGCCAACATGACGAAGACCGAGCAAGAAACAGAAATATTGTTCGTACCGAGGGTAGAGTAAATTCACATATGAGGAATACACTCAAAAATACTAATGATAATGAGAGATATTCTAGGGTTAACATTCGTGAAAGGGCTAGTGTTTCCATAGAAGATAATAGTCGCCAACCTGATGTAAGACAAATCAATGATAGACAGATCATAATACGCAGATTTGCTGCTTCTTCTCCTTTGGAACGTGATAATCGTGAAAATGGTAGAAGATATACAAGCACTGATCGCTCAGATGAAAGAAATAATGAAAGAAGTTTTAGACACATCATTCGCGAAAGAACTGTATTTGCTGAAAGTGTGGTAAACCAATCTAATAAGTCGAGGATTACAGATATGCGTAGTGTTGTAAGGCGTGAAGAATTAATCCGCAATAAACGCGACCTACGTACTGATTCTAGGAATGAAATAATGTATTCAAGGAATATTCGGGGAACAGGTAATTCAATGGAAAGGGACATTAACAGACACAATCCTAAAAAGAGCGAGGAACGTACGGACTTAAGAAGTATGCGCACCGAAACGAGGAATGCCGAAAGGTATGCAAGAGATAATCGTGATGAGACTTACTACAGAGAAATACGCCAATACCGTATGGAAAGAATTACAGGCAAACGTATAAGCCCTAGTCGAGAGGAGCCAAAAAATATCGCAAAGAATGAACGCACCGACACTAGGAATTATGAAAGGTACTCAAGAGATATCAATAGTGACCGACCTATTTCTGTTGACCGAGAAGTAAGCAAATTAGATTCAAGGATGGCATTAGATTTATCTATTGCTCGAAGTCGTGACGAGCGAGACACAATTGCACGAGTTGAACGCGCTCGTACAAGAAACGATGAAAGATATTTCAGACAGCAAACTCGCAAAAGTGCTACATCCACTGAACAAGGCGTACGCGAAACCGAATCGAGAAGAGTTACAAATGTTCGAAGCGTTGAGTCTCGCAACCGTGAAGAACTAAAGGCAAATGTTTACGAAACATCCCTTCCATTCGAAAGAAGCATTTTGCGTAACGTCATCGTCCGCAATCGTGACAACCATAACAGAAATGCGCAACATGTACGCACTGATATCAGAAACACTGAAAGATATTCTCGCGAAAAAGATTTCGACGAGAGAGAATTACTTAGATCTTATATGAGAAGAATTACTGATGAAAACGACGCTAAAGATAATAAACGGAACATTCGTATACGAGTTGACCGCGCCGTAGACAGGTATGCCGAAAGGTATGGTAAAGGTAACTCTCGAGAAAGGACTCATTCTTTGAATCGCGATGTACGCCAACATGACTTGGAAAGAATGACGGACAGGCAATTAACCCTTAGTCGGGACGAACGAAACACGAATATAAATCACGATCGCACTGATATAAGAATACTGGCGATTGCAAAAGGCAATGCTGGCGATAGATCTGTTTCTGTGGACCGAGAGGGCCGCGAATGGAATACAAGGCGCATTGCGGATCTTCAGAATCGTCGAAACCGTGACGAACGAAACATTTACATCAGAAATAAACGTTCCGATATTAAAAATGATGAAAGGTATTCAAGAGATGCTTCTCGCGAAAGAGCTATTTTAATGGAACGAAATGACGAGAACCGCCAACAACCTACAATGAGAATCGAAGATAGAGAAATCATGCGTATGAATAGAGTTCAAAACCCCAATGTAAGAAATGAACGCAGTAATATACGATACATCAGAGATGAGCGCATTCGTGACCGGACTAGTAGCGAAAGAGCTATGTTAATGGAACGAAATGACGAGCGCCGCCAACAACTTGCCATGAGAATTGAGGATAGAGAAATCACACGTGCGAATAGAGTTCAAAGCCCCAGTGTAAGAAAAGAACGCAGTAATATACGATATGTCAGAGATGAACGCATTCATGACCGCACTACTCGCGAAAAAGCTATGTTAAAGGAACGAAACGACGAGGGCCGCCAACAACTTGCAATGAGAATCGAGGATAGAGAAATCACGCGTGGGAATAGAATACAAAACTCCAATGTAAGAAAAGAACGCAGTAATATACGATATGCCAGAGATGATCTCAGTCGTGAGGGTACTAGTAGCGAAAGAGCTATGTTAATGGAACGTAATGACGAGGGCCGTCAACAACTTGCAATGAGAATCGAGGATAGAGAAATCACACGTGGGAATACATTTCAAAACCCCAATGGAAGAAAAGAACGCAGTTATATACGATATCTCAGAGATGATCGCATTCGCGACCGGGCTTCTCGTTTGAATGATCGTGAACGCGAAATTAATGGCCGAAGGATACTTCGAGATCAAATGATCATGAATGGTGATGAGCGGTCATATTTGAGATTCAGAGAAAGGCAAAGTTTCAGAGACTTCAATCACGAAAGAACCTCGGAAGCTGTGGAACGAGACACTATACAAGATCCAAGGCGTTTGATATCGAACGAAAGAGAAACACGAAGGTATCAAATTCGTAACAGAGATAGTTTGGCATCCCCACGGTTTACTCATAACCATAGGATTGCACAAGATCACAATAAAGATCATATACGATCCTCTGATGCCCACGTTTTAGAATCTAGAAAGGCAACTGCGATGCGAAGCTCTACTTCAGATTTGTACCGGGAAAGAGACGTTCGTGAGGGATATATAAGAGGCACCAAGAACATAGACACGCGACGTGATTATGTATCGAGACAAAATTCTGTATTTACTAACGCGATTAGAATTATGGCCCGTAGCGAACCCACTCACGCTGCTATTAAACCAATTGAAAATGATTTTAACGCGTTGTTCTATGGGCAATATTTATTCTATGCAATTCAAGGATTCTACATTCTTGGCGTTTTAACCCAAGTATTCAAAGAAAAGAAAAACTCAAAGGCTAGGTAAGATTTTAAATGAATCCATTTTATCATTTGAATTTAAAGTCAGTTTAAACTTACATGTACTTCATATTATATTATTTATTATTTACTTTTTAATTTCTGTTACAGCTCTATGGGTTGGCTCATCCCTACTAGACTTGTCAAAGTGGACTAAACGGCAAGGCGACGACGGATCCCATACCATTTGTATAATTGGCATTACTATAAAATCTTTAATCAAATATTTAGTAGATTTTATGTTAAAATGATTTACAAATGTTTATCTAATATAATTACGTAGAATGTTAATATTATATTTAAAATAATAAAAATATGTTCTGAGAAATATTGTGTGATTTAAATTTCTGATATACCTTTAGAAACGTAAGATATGACATTCGAGATTTTTTTAAATCTACTGTTTCATCAAAATGTATGTTAATAGATAATTATTGCGTTGTTTCAAATAATTTCTGCTATTTTAAATATCATTTTGCATAAGTTTTCATTTACTTGTAGCATACACACATTTATTTAAAAAATAATAAACGAAATTTTAAAAACACACATCTAAAGGGTATTTAGTAGTAAAGGGTGTGCGAATATGGTCTGAATTTCGAATCCAATAATGTGAATCTTCGAATAATTCGAAAAAGTCGAATTTCGAATAGTTCGTACAATTCGCGGATTGTTGAAATATCACTAGATTTTCTATGGTTTCCAATTTAAATTTCACTGGTCAATCAGTGGGATTCTTGTCCATTGGTTGAATCAGTGAAAAGAATACCTACGCACATGCGCGTGAGCATATTTACTGGTTGAATCAGTGAAATTTCACAGATCCATTTTCAGAGAGAAAACACTCAAAATAACAATACAAGCTAAAACAAAACAAGCTAATAACAAAATAATTCGCCGTTTTAGTTCTAAATAAAATTGAATATTCGGAAATAATCCGAACATTCCGATTATTCGATTCGAGTTTCAAATCGAATATTGATATTTGATTCGAAACGAATAATTCATAAGTTCGAATTATTCGCACACCCTAGTATTATATATGCAATAAAACATAAACATATGCCTTTAATAATAAAAAGCCCCTCATAAATCTAACTCCACGTCCGTTACGACCACATGATTGGTCTATTTTGTTGAAAAGCATTTGGATATAATACTTGGTTCACATTCACATTTTCTATTAGAATTATATTTATTAAAATTCTGAGACTTTATATAGAAATTTGCGAATAAAAAAAACACTATAATCATCGTTATTGATTTATTCTTAAACTTAAAAGTTGCTTAAAAGTAAAATAAAACATGAACATAATACTTAAAGTTCCATTGCATCTGTCTTTTTCTTCTGTTGACCCTCATACCACGCCTTGGATATCATTCTTTTCATGTCATCATCACCACTTTCATACCTGGTAGAACAAAAACAGGACAGTTGTATATCTGTTTTACAATATAATACATTTTAGTTTATTATCTACATGCTCATTGCATAGGTACTAATATTCACTTAGGACATTTGATCATAAACACTTCTCACTTTATAGTAACAGTACAATAATACCCCGAACTCACGCGATAGGTGGGACAATCTCAGTGATAACCGCGTAAGTCGAATTCGCGTAAGTCGGGGCATAATTTCGTATAAATAAATTAATTATTTTTAATTAGGGCCGCAAGCTGAAGAAAATGGCAAATTAGAGTACATGTTTATTAACATCCTAAATTACACACTGGTGATTTTATAATCACCAACTGAAGGTTTTATTAAAATTTTTAATTGTAAAAGGCTAAATAAAATCTAGCAAAGTAGTTTGACGGCTCAAGATTTGTTTGGCTCCTGCGAAATCTCCTTTTAACATGCCCATATCCTAATTAATTTAAACAAACATCCAATGCATGGATGTTTGTTACCATCCAATGCGTGGATGTTTGTTACCAGAAATGCTTATGATATATGACTTAAAAAAGGAATCATAGCTTAGCGGTTAAAATCGGCCTCTCAGACTGGGCGATTGAGGTTCTAATAGAACTTTTAAAACATATGTGATGATATAAAATATTAAACAATTGTTTAACAATAAAGGGAAACGTTGTGAGGAAACTTAAACATCAAATTTGTTTAGTAAATAAGGTTCTCAAAGGCATATGAAATCTACTAATCTGACCATGTCCAGTATGGTGGATTATTGCCTAAACCCCTTCCACTCAGAGAGTAGACCCTTGCCAATCAGATGGACAGCATAAGAAGTATAACATAACTACATCTTAGATTGTACTTACATGTTCCTCATGAGACTCATGATAGATTCCTGTGGATCCTTCTTGTCCATATCTTCCGGTTTGAACTTACTGTTGCGTTGGTCTTCAAATTTCTTCTCCAGCTCAGTCATGTGTGACCACTTAATATTTTGGCGAGTTTTAGCAAGGAAGACAACCACCATATCTGCAAACATATAACAATCAGAGTAATGTTTAAAGTTACAAATGAAGGAGTAAATATTGTCTGTCTATTTTCTTGACCAAAGATCTTAATGATAATATTAACCTTTGGCAGTGATTTCATGAAATAAATCTTAGTGATAAATATAATATAATGTTCTTTTTTAATTTTTTTCATATTCATTCATTACTTTTCCTATAATATATTGGATGAAAGATAGTTGAACAAAAGTGAAGATAAATAATTAATGTATCAACTGTTCTAATTTTATTTCCTTTTTCATATTACAGTACATTTCAATGAATAATTGTGTGACAGTAAAACTAATACAAATCTTTTAATTGAGTATAATGAATAACTGTATTTGAATACAGTATTGTATGAGGCAAATTTATTTTATCCACATTTTTAGGTACAAATTTTCTAAACGTCTATCAGTTATCCACAACAACATATTAACAATACAACATGTATACTAATTTCCTAAATTACATGGAAACTGGACAGATAGTTTCCATGTAATTTAGGAAATTAGTATAAAAAATTTAACAGGTATGAACTTCTGCATATACTGTTTAGCATATTTTTCTTTTGTATAGGAGCTATTGCATTATTAATAATTCCATAATCGTCCACATTCTACTTCAAGATTCAAGCAGGGGCATAGCTACTGCCGTATCAGCCGTATCAAAAATACGGGGCCCCCGGGCTACTGAGGCCCCTAAGATGTGTAAGCAAAAAATGGTAAAATGTTACCCAGAATATCATTTAATCTCATGCTTCCCGAGAAAAAAAGATTTAAAAAAAAAAATGACATACATGTCTATAGTTTTTACTTCAAAAATGACAAAAGTCATGAAAAGTAATTTTATAACCAATTAATATTAATAATAGTTGAATACAAGTATTTTTGTTTCTTTTGTGAGAAATCTTTTCCCTTTATTTGTGCCCCCCAATTCTTTTTGATACAGAACCCCTCCAAGGCAAGCTATGCCACTGGATTTAAGATTCCATTTCCTTTACCTGTTTTTAGTTTCCAGAAGCTTCCTTCGACATCAATAGGGTCAAGGAGTTTATTGATGACAAGCAGGTAGTCTTTGTTGTCCAAGTTCTCCACATGTAGCTCCATGGAACGTTCCGTCAATTTACAATAAACTTGTTCCTTTGCCAAATTATGCACGTCTTTTAAAGTGACAAACACCTTGATATATTTATCTGACTGATCCCAACCTGAAACAATTTATTAATAATGTCTTATTTTCTGATCACTTTTAATTATTATTCTAAAATAAGTTCTAATGCATAGTGCCAATAAGAACATATTAATGGAAATGGATATGCATTAACAATGTTAAAAAACAACAGTTCTAAATGAAGACAATCACAATGCACTGCTACTCATAAGAACTAATATGGGCTCCTGATACGAAAATGAGCTGGCAATCAGAACTAGGATTGCCTTACATGTAAATGAGCTAGCAACCACAACATTTCATTGAAATGCAAGAACTGCTTCAGATTAGACATAAGTGTGGCATTAGTACCTCCCCAATTAAACCTTACTACTTCTAAATATCAACCATGTACTTTTTTTTGTTCACAAAGTAGAAACCTACACACTAAAACACACTAAAACCCCCCAGTTGCTGTCCTAGGCGTTGACTCTGGGATCTCAAAAGGAACACAACCAGTCTTTTGAACATGTTGCCCCATGGGACTCCACCCAGGTGAGCGGGATCCGACCTGGTCTTTACGATGATATGCGATGACACAAACCACCGTCCTTCATGGAGTCGCCTGGCTGGATGGTTCGAGCTCCCACTCCCGCCACCCGCAACCCCAGAAGTCCACTTTTAGTCGCCTCTTACGAAAGCAGGCAACGCCATAGGCCTATTCTGATCCCGGAAATATAGGGACGATCAACCATGCATTAGTGTTAAATGATTACCATATCCATTCAGTTTGATCTGGTATCGTTTCTCTTGCTTTGTAGAGGTGCTGGCAGCAGATGTGTCTTCCACAACATTGGGTTTAACAAGCTGTTTCTGATTTATCCAATCTGTTTCCAATTTTCTAATTTCAATAGATAACAAATCTTGAACTCTCTTCCGAGTTGCTTGCTTTAACAGGACATTCAACTCATCAATATCAGATCGCAACTGGAAACAATAAATAATTGGATGATAAAATAGTATTTTGCAATAAATATATGAACGCAGACTAAACACAGTAAGATTTTTGTGGATGCCACGGACACACGAAGACAAATACACAAACACCCTGACTCAGTACGAATCCAAACTCATCATTCCACCTGAATGATGAGTTTGGATTTGTCTGACTAGAGATCCAACCCAGATTTATTACTCAGTCCTATGTGTATTGTTTAATTTTTTTAGTATTGATTTACTTAAAAAGCGTTTTTTTACCTCGTTAAGTTTGGCTTCAGCCATGACGTCAGACCAATAAATTGATTCTAAAGTGTCTTGATTTTCTTACTTTATGATACTAAGTAAGTATATACGTTTTCGGTAAATCCACGCGAATTCAATTAAGCCACAAAGTACCATAAAATAGCTGTGAGATCAAACTCAACCATGCAAGCGGCGACCATATGACTGACAGTGACAGCAGAGGGCGAATTTGCAAGTACAGACGAGAACAAGCTTCTAGAAATTACGAGACGTCCACAGAGTTTTAAGGGATTGGTTTTAGGAATGTAGCACACAACTGTCAACGTTTCCAAACAATGAACGCATCGTAAAGCATTTTTATATATTTTGAATAAAGTATAAAAATATATATTCACAGCGGTTTAAGTGGCAGAGAGTGGAGTTTTAATTTGCCATCCTCGACGCGACAAAAAATTCTGTGAAATCATTTATTAATATAAATTTGCCGCCCTTAATAAAAAATAAGTGGACGTTAAAAAGCCTACCGGCTTGGAGCAGACCACCAATGATTTATACTATTCCAACTATTTTTCATTATCCTTTTAACCGTCCCACTCATGTTTGTTGACCCCAGCGCGCGGTATAGTGATTTGAAAACTAAAAATCTGCACCAGAGGATGTTCAACACTTAATTTTCAAAGTCGATGTCGTAATTCTGATATTAATTAATATCAAGATAAATACTACTTTTAAGATATGAGCTTTTAAATTTTTAAAGATATGAACGATTTTTAAATTAGTATTTCAGCTATTATCAACAACTTTGCGCACAATTAAATCAATCCAAACATAAACTTCGCCATTCTTTTTATTCAATAAAAAGTAATAAGTTAATACGTGTTTTCATTTTTATCCCAGTAACGACAGCAGTTAACAAACATGCAAATACAAAAATCATAAAACTTTTAAGGTGTAAATTATCATAAATTTAATATCCAATACTCATCCATACCTGAGCTTAAAACTTCGTGTATAAGCACTACACTGATGGAAAATTCTAGATTTTATTCGAAGTAGAAAATTCTATTTTGATTTATTTTAATATTTTTATCAATAAATCTTGGTACATTAATACAATATTCTTAAAATTTTACTTGTATATATTATTTTGAAATAATTTCTATTTAAAATACTGAAGTGTTTTAATATAATATAATTTTGATATAATACAGCGTATTCAAATAAAAAAAGCGGATTAAACGAGCTTTTGGTATTTGGTCGTAAATATAGGACACAGGCGAAATGGACCCGAAAGTCTTTGTCCGATAAATGTGAAGCAAGCGGTTAAAGATATATTTTTATTGTTATATTTTTAAATAATCTTTAATTAAGTTGTAAAGGTTACTTTATGGCGAAAAAATTAAACAAAACATGTATTATTGAGAGTATTTATTACGCATTAATGTTGTACACAACTAACAAATATGTCCTGAACAATGACGTTTTAAAATAAGAGGTTTATAAAAATAAATAAACAGGAATAATTATGAGAGTATTTATTAAGCACTACGCAATGTTGTAAACAACAAATATGCCTTATACATTGGCATTTCCAGATCTTAACTTAATTCTTTCGGTGGGCACGATTCCGGCGCATATTAGTTTGGCACTGCGGGCAATACCACTTTCCTTTCGGTGGGGCCGTGATTCCCACACACGGGTAGTGGAACCATTCAAAGGGACACTGAAATCATTTTAAGAACATATTACGCATAAATTTATAATGTTGGTATGACAAAATAAAAGAATTACGGGTAGTTATTGAAAATATTCAATTAGGCAAAATTGTATGGACGTAAAACATATTTTTAACACAATATAGAAAGTGACTTCTATGCCATAAAAAAAGCAAAAAATAAATGATACAATATTAATACATATACGTAGTCCCGAAGTCGGCGCTCAATATATTTTGTTAGATTATGTATTATATATATATGTACTTTTTACTATATTACACATTTATGATATTGTTGAAGGTAGTACATAAAATACATTGTATATTAATTACAGTTCATATGAAATGATAATAACTGTTTTTTTTTTCAAAAAACAAGATTTCTGGGAACCCTTTTCTACCACTGTTCCATTCAATGTTGACCTAAATTTGTTAGTGTACCCTATACTAAAATAATTTAGTCTAGAATAAAAATTATATTAAATTGAAGATTTATTAGGTTTATCGTACTTACATCTTGATTGTCACAGGCCACCATGTCGCCATACGAAACCTGATTGCAGATGCAATAACGAGGTTCATTGGGATCATAAGTCCATTCCTCCTCCATGGGCTCCTCTATGGCCACGTTATTCACCACATTATTTATGCCCCTGAAATACAGATTAAATTACTAAGTT
>DWTU01001222.1:0-13804 GCA_018251515.1 Cecropterus confusis | reverse complement strand
GATGTGAGCCTTTAAAAATCCGCATCCGCGGATGTGAAAAAATCGGCATCCGCAACATCCCTGGTAGAAATAATGATGGTGATGATATTCTTCATATTACATGAAGAATGAGTATAAAGGGACTAACTGTGGTGACTTCCCGTAAATCGTCAAGGGATGCTACCACTAGTTCTTCAACACGCTATAATAGTGTTCTCAACATCTTGTCTTGCATATATACTAGTTCCGAACTACGACAGTCCGGGCGCGGTCGCTCCCTACATGATCAATTAATCTTTTGGAAGATCTCTCTTTGCCAAATAACCAATCAGAACAGGCCTTTGAGCGATTTCTTTACTTTAAAATGATTAGTTACTACCACCGGATTAGTAAATTGACGTTGACTTTGTCCTACAATTCACTTGTGAATATATTTTATTTACCATCCATACTATTCCATTTATCTTATGAGTAATTGCATAATTACTTATTTTTGATGAAATCTACAAAATAAAGTGCCGTGCACAGTATATTAGAAAAACGTACAAATTTAATGAATTTTATTACATATAAAATCTATAATCTATAAACATTATATCAGGGAGCGGAGGTGACTGGGAGGTAATGATGTTGGCAGATGAACTAGAGAAGAGAGAACGAGAAAAAGAGAGGGATGAGGCCAGAAGACTGCACTATCCTACTACCCTTAGAGATTTGGAAGAGGCAAGTATTTTTAGAATATCTTACAATTATACTATTAAATAAAACCTTAATAAAAAATCAAAAAAAAAATAAGCTTATGTTCGTAATATAATTTACTGATATTGATATTGATACACACTATTGATAAAGGTACCTCTACTGAAAGTTCCTTTGATATCCCTAAATATGAAATAGAAAACTGGATCATAAAGTAGGTTATAGCGTTTACTAGCGTAGAAAGATGATAATTTGATAAAGAAGATAAAGGGTCTAAAGTAATTTTTTTTTTTAAGGAATACATTTAGAATCGAACTAATTTTATATGTTGTTTACTTTATTTCAATCATATTTATCTGAGCTGCTAATTTTTGCAAGAACTTCTTGGTTTTTCAACAAATAATTATGAAAATCTTCACGTGCCATGTTTTTAAAGTCGTATTTAATGAGAATTAACGATTAAACTGACTGCAACTTTAGGCTGTTCCTCTGATCGGATCAGTGCAAAACGGAGGACTTAAAGTGGGTGAGGGAGGACGGGAGGACAAAACAAGGAATAGGAGAACATGCCACCCTTTTTTGATATCATCTGGAACCCCACACACATTTTAGTATAAAGTGAAGTCTTATCTAAGTTAGATAGATATATGACTTACATATATATCACAATTTATAAAAAAAACATGATATATTCACAGGAATCGGACACCCCCTTGCGTGAAGACAGCCCAGACGAATACTCCAACATAGAAGACTCCAATTCATCGTCTACAACGCATCTGCTATCGCGTTCCATCAGCGAATCATCTCAAAGATCTTTGGAAACCTCCTTCACTGAACGCCCAAGTCGTCCTGGCCAGAGGTTACAGCGCCTGGGATCACTAGGAGAACCGGTATATACTTCTTTATTTATATTTTATAGCTAACTAAGCCTCGTGAATCTTGAAGAGCAGTTCTTCCACGACGTGTAAGTAAATATGCCTTAAAACTGTAACTGCCCATTTGAAGACTGCCATGAATCCACTTGATGAAGGGTTGAATCTTTGATTAATAGTTAGTGTAGTTACTTAGCCTTGTTTATTTTTTTTTCAACACTAATTACTTATTACAATATACATATTCTTTATATAAAACTAACCAGTAATATTAATTGACATCGTTATAACCCAGATAAAGCCACAGACTTCACTCCAGCAATCCAGAGGTCTGATTCTCCGAGCGGCGAGCCTGGATAGAGAGACAGTGCCACCAGCTCCACCCACCAGACGATTCGGCTCCCTGAGGAATGCCAACACTGATTCGCACAAGAGACTCTGATCTCACTGGCAACCTGGACCCACCCGGTCCAATATTTCCGATCGAAGTCCAATGATTGCTAATCCTATTAAGGATACACGAAATGAAACAGTCTCAAATAAAGCTGACAAAGTAAACGCTTTGGAAAACCAAAAAAATAACAATCAAGACGATCGGGAATGTACAAGAAATGATCTTAACGATCGAAATGGTCGAAACGATTCGATTAATAGGATAAGTGGAAACGAACGAGAGAATTTGATTGAAGTAAGTGACGACCAACTAGCGGTTGGCGGTCAATTATTGGTAGTGATCGTCCTGTTTTATGAAGATTATGATTATGTACTATTTATAGCGTAGGAATAAATTACAGATTATTAAGAAGTCAACGTTGCCAACGTTACGATACTTAAGTAAAAAGTAACAACCAAAATACTTAAATAGAAATATAAGTATCTACATTATGTAGAAAATGTAGTTCTAAGTTTATAACAAACATTGACATTAAACTTGATTCCTGTTTTTCGTGATTTAAACAATTGAAAGTATCTTTCTATAGGTATACTTATTTAATTATCTATATATAAAGAAAGAGCACAAAGTAAATAAGTATTTATATTAAACATACCTACGCGTAATATAAGAGAGAAAACTTTAATATGGTTTGGACGAAGTAGATATTAATTTAGTTTAGAAGTCCAAAAAATCCAACATCAACATATTATTTTTCTTTTTCTTTATTTTAAAAATAATCTGTGTATTTTTTTCTTGTTTTTGTTGTGTTGTCGTTATTTATTTGTGTACATTACATTTAAAGTATTCTATTTGACCGTAAATATTGCAAAATAATTTTTATTATACATAAAATATTATAATGTTAACTTAAAGTAACTAAAAGTAATATTATTTTTATATAAAGTGCACATTATCATAATAAATGATTTTACTATTTTGAACTAATATATCATAGTTATGGTATGAGATGAGATGATATGGTATGAGAACCATCTCATTTTATTTTATATTAAGTAACTAACGCTAAAAAAAATTTATGAATTAAAGTACCTACCTGTCTACATCAATAGACAATGTAAAGTCCCCGCTATTATGTATAAACATTTATTTTAAGGTTATCAGTTTTTAGTGCCAAATATATAAATTTATTAATTATAATGAAATTTTACGGTTAAGACTCTTATTAAGATGTGCCCAAGCGTAGATATTTATATTATTAAAAATCAATTACCAAATACTCTACCAACAAAGAATTATTTATATCTTATTTAGTAATAATTTACGAAAGTACGTATTTATGAAGGTAGAAGTAAGTTTTATAGCTTTTAACTAAGAACTAGCTATTTAGGACAACAATAATTATATTATTACCATCACAAAAATCAAATAATCATAAACAACTCGTTAGGCGATCAGTCATTTAGTGGTCTTGTATAATCTGTTGCAAACTTTTTATGCCTATACCGATTTTTTACATTAAAAGACTACGCTGTAATACTGATAGTTTGATTTAAGCCAGGCGAACGTTTAATTGATTCGATAAGATTGAATGTGCCAAATCAGATAATTATCAGTTGATTTTTTTTCAAATCAAATCGTAACTTTATAAAAAGATATTATCAATTTTCCTAATATCAATTCATACATTTTCACAACACTTCCTGTACTGTGTTGTCAACATATTTTAAAATTAATATTCAAGTTGTTGTTATGATAATCATTTGAATTTTAAATAATAAATTAATACCATGGAATACAATATGCAGGAACTACGGATTTGAAAAATCTGCGCATAAAAATATTTTTAAGTTATCACTAGATATGTGTAAATGTCTAATTTATAACTAACTTATAATTTATAACTGTATAAATACCTAATTTAAGAATTACAATAGTAATTAATCTTAATTAGTAACTTTTAATAACACATTATAATAGTAGAGTATACAAATTGTAGTTAAATGTATAATTAAAATAGATAACAACTTGTAATTATTAAAATCATGTAAGTAGTTAGTATGAGTACTTACTCATAAATATATTTTATTTGTAATAGACTTATTATAATAACGCGATTGACCTTGTAAAGAAATGAAAATTAATAAATTATCGAATTCAAACATGTTTTTTTTTTCTTTTCTAACGCTCTATTCACTTATTCGTGGCGTATTTACCAAAAGCCTGAGTAAGATGGATCCTGGGGCGACGGATTCTAGGGACGACAAGTACAATGCTATCTTGCTGAGAATAAGCCCAGTGGTATTGAGTGCACGGGTCAGATGGGGGGTTCGCTGTCTTAAATTCTTAGACACGTGCAGAGTAATGCGATTAAGGCCAAACCACTGAAGAGGCTAGCCTACTGCGGCAAATATGTAAATCCACCACTACACTGTACTAATCGGATCGATGAAAACGTAAAAATCATTTTAACAGTTGGCAGAACCAGCGTAGTTCGACCGGGGAGGTACCACCACCACACCTATTTCTAGCGTGAAGCAGTTCTTGCGTTTCGTTGGAAAGGTGTAGTTGCCGGCTCACGGCGACCATCTTAGTCCTCAGAAGTAGCGACGCATCTGTGATCGACTTCAGATAAGACCTCTGTTCTATATGAAGTTGCTTACAGATGTCCATGGGGGGCAGATTGCTTTTCCGATCAATAAAAAAAAAACATGAACACAGAAACAAGCCTACACAAACACCGAAATATATAACAGAAATCGAAACTTATAATGTGAATGTGAATCTGACCGAGGAACGTACCCAGAACTTCCTTTACGTCAGACCATAAAAGTGCTTTTTGTCTCACAGGTCATCGTTTTATTTATTTTTTATTTTTGAGAGTAGCTACTTAAGTATTTGAATTGATATACAATACGCAATATCACTACATATTTTAAAAACCATAGAAATGCAGATCTAAATTGACTTAACGTGAATATAATGACTTTTTGAAAATGATTGTGTATTATAAAGGTTTATATAAAAAACTTCTAGGGCTGATTACAATTACTTTGCAACGTCAAAATTGGAAACATTTCGAATTAATGTGAATTTGAAACGTTATAGGTCGTTTAATTTTGACCCTTGCTACTTCGGCTTTGGCCAAAACTTCGGTCCAGTTTGGCCGAGGTCAGACATTAATAATTATGGATATTAGATGTATATAAACTTCAAGTTAAACATCAATCCCATCCAATATCCAGCGAACGGTAAAACTGTCAGGCTGACCTAATGTGGTCTTTCTTATCATTTTTCTCCAATTACTGTGCATTGTCAGTCGTTTACATTTATTTGTCCATTCAGTCAGACAACTACTACCTTATTAAACTAAACTCACTTCAGATATCAGATATAGAGAAGAAGTGGAACCAAACGATAAAAAAATTCAGACTAAATCACTCGACATTCGCGGCATTCTTCATATTAGTCGTTGGAGCATAGACATTTTATTTTATCTGTATGCATTTAAGCTTTTATCTATGGTTTTATTTAGGCGTATTTTAATTTCTTGATAACCGAGGAAATGCATATTGACAAGACGTAAGAAAATGACATCTAACTAAAAGTCACATAACAGTCACTTATTATTTCAGTCAGTTCTTCCATTACTATAATATTAATAGTGCAGTAAACGTACTTATTTACGAGATTTGTATCAAATGTAAGAAACAGCTGACTGTGAACAATAGATCATACGAAAAGAATGTGTCATGCGTAGTGTAAAATACTTCGAAATGTAGTGATTCGCGTTTTATTTATACTGCAAATTCTATACTGTCCACAAATACTGCATCTTTTATTTTAAACGTAGTGTTATCCATGCAATTTATTTGTCACTAATGGTAGTTTCGTGAAAATTCGCAATGTCTCCCCGTAAACAGCCAAATACCTTGTTTAGTGTTTGCATTAAATACACTCTTAACTTAATAAATGATTGTTGTTACACCATCGAAAAAAGTTACCCAGAAATCGAGTATACGGAATGCAAACGAAAGGTGTTAGGGTTAAAAAAGTACTTGTCAGATATGCTTCCAGTCAGGTAATTATCATTATCATTTAATATAATTATTTATGTGCATATTTATACAGGGTCGTAGTTTTAGTGAGGGATAGTATTTTACGCCCCCAAAATAAAACGTACTGTTTTTTAAGATTATTTATAGATTTAGTGCCATTTAGCATAAACTTAAGTTTTTTCATGAGCACCAAATTTCCTCCATAATTATGGTCTTATTATTTGTGACTTACACCCAGTTACAACACTGTTTGTAATAAAAGTAGTTTTAATGAGCTTTTCAATTACTATTTTAAGAACTAATTATACCTCACTTCATAGTTACTTAATTAAGTAATACCAGCTTATAAATCGTAGCTTGGGAGTAGGACATCCAAAACCTCTCCCCCCTAAGCAAAGGCAACAAAAAAAATTGAGTGAACAGAAAATTTTTTGTTGACAAATTTCAGAAAAAAAATTAGGTAGTAGGTAAGTTCAAAATCACTTATTAAACTTACCTATTCCTAGTGCTAAAATATTTACAATTTTAAAAATATGTAGCACCTATTAGTGGAGACTTTGCTGATGTTTGTTATATCTACGTGAAAATAGATATATATATTAAACCTTGTATGTTTCCCAAACATTGATAAAGTAAAATTACAGATTAGTCGACCTTTTCGTTTCACTAGTAACTACCGCTGGTCGCCTCCCTTAAACCTATAGCTAGGGCAATGGGTGGTCGAACTTGTTTCAACATTATCACACCTCACACTGTGTAGTTGATGTGATGAGGCAATATGATGTGAGCTAGATTATATTTACTTTTATCTATATAGTTGGTACTGTTCTTTGTTCAGTGGTACAGTACCATTGTTACCGATTTCTGCCTTACAACAACATCAGTGTAGAACGCTGCTGCTCTGGTTTGTGGGGGGAGAGAAACTTGTAGCAACACGTCTGATCGCCAATGGGGCTAATTAAATCTATTAATTTCTACAGATGTACATGGGCGACACCTAATAACTAGTAGACAATATGCCCATTTGTTCATTTTTTACCTCTGTATTATTCAAAAATAAATTGATAATAGGTCTGCTTTTCTATTTGAGGTTGGTTCTGGATGGATGAGCTTCTCTAACCACTTAATATAAGGTGGATTCTCCAGGGGATGTTCATATGTTTATACATTAGTTAAATAAAAAAAAACACATTTAGGATAGATGTACCCTAGCAGATAGCTGGGGATATAATTGTTAAATAATATTATAATTATTAGCTTTATTATTTATAAAATTTGTATGTGTGTATTGTGGGACATCTTACCCTTTGGGTCTCTCGTATGTTATGGCAAGGTCGACTTGATATCGACCTTGCCATAACATATGAGAGACCCGATAAGGATGTTCTGCCCTTGAGGGGTACAGGCCCTCAAGGGCAGAACATCCTTATCTATCAAGCAATTCTCAAAGAGATTGAATACCTCCCAGGCCCTTTACATTTATACATAATAATACAATTTAGTGAAAATGTTGTAATATAATGTAGAAATGTAAAAGATATTTATCATCCCCACTGTTTAGTGGGCGGTTTAAAATGTGTAAATATATAAGTTGAGTGTTTGGTACTGACAAAAATACTAATGTATGATATAATTTGCCTGTTTCAGATTATTTGATGCCCTGTGTCTAGAAAGAGGTGTCATCCGTTACCGCGGTGACCCTCGCATTCAGCTACATGTCCTGTTGCATCCCAACATGTCAATATTCCACAGATCTGACATAGACACAAGTATACCTCAAGTTTATTGGACTAGTATTCTTACTACGTTCGAACGTTTAGTAGTTCTTGACCTCAAATTTATTTGTACCGATGAGATACTCGAAGTGATTTCCAAAAATTGTAATATGCTCGAGGAACTCAATATTGTGTCCAAGGTCAATATTCATAAATCGCGAATTAATGCCTCTGTTTTAATTCGATATGTGTCCGATGCTGGACTAAAGTATGTCGCGACGATAAAATCTTTACGTATATTATCTATGGATCCACCGAGGAATGAGCGTGCACAGCGTGTTGGCCGATGTGTCACTCAGCCAGGGGTTATCATGTTAGTCAGCAAACTGCCTTATTTAGAGGAGCTTCGCATAGAATCTTGTGATATTGGTTCCACTCTAATAAACACTGATGCCAAACTTGGCCCTTTAGGGCTCCGAAAAATAAACAGTCATTTTGCTTCCCCAGAAGGTGTTAAAAAGTTGATAAAAATATGTCCCGTTTTGAGAGAATTATCAGTAACCCACTTATCGACTCACGATAAAGACGGTATCATGGAACAAATTGCGCAAAGCGATCTCAGACTTAACAAATTAGATTTGTCCTTCTTTTCCTTTACGGATGCCATGCAACAACTCCTCGCCGTTAAAGGTGAATATTTAACACATTTCGCCCTCTGGGAAATGGATCATGTCATGAACATAAATGCCGTCATTTCCATTGGTTCATGTTGTCCAAATCTCACTACACTTTGTCTAATGACACAATCTACTGCCTTATCAATTCCGCGGTTTTTCCGACGACCCACAAACATTTTCAATAAACTGAAAAATTTGACATTAGGAAACGAGAATTTTGATATCGAAAACCTATTGATTTACCTTCTAGAGTGCAGTGACAAAATGCAAAAAATGGCGCTCAAATATCAAACCAAACTTGTGATGGACTCGACATTACTATTTTTGTTGCAGAAAGGTTTCTTAAAAAATCTGACATACTTGTGGTTAGACTGTACATTGGAAGTGTCAAAAAATACGGTATTTCAGGTGATTGAAAAATGTGAACACCTTACAATGTTAACGGTAGACCTTATTGGGGAAATGAATGAAGTGCAAAAGTACATAGCAGAAAACAACTTAGACTTAAGATTGGGTGGTTATTAAGCCCTGTTTTGCATATAATATGTCCCTGTATTTTTTAAATAAAATGTTTTGTTATTCACGGGATATTTCATTTTTATATACCCCTATAACTACAATACAGTAAAAGAGAAAAAAGGCATTTTTATATTAAAAATATTTATTTAATTTCATAGCAAAAAATAATTTGATCTGTAATGAACGATTCTGTATATGGTCTATTCTGTGCCATAACTGATTCACTTTTATTTCGCCTAGTAAAAGATGACAGGCGTAGATAAACATTAGAAACAAAACTAATCTGAGTACTTTACGACATTTCTATTAATTTTAATCTTGTGAAGTAACAATATTAATTTGTATAGACGGATACAGTTCATCTTGTACAAGAAACATTCTTGAAGAACAACAGTGAAAGTGTAGCACAAAAATGTAGTATACATCACTGCATTGAAATTTATTGATAATTAACAAACATTAGGTACTAACTTTCTTTAAATCATGATTTTGTTTAGAAACAGATTTACTTATTGGCGAGAAATAATATGCTCATATACATTATTCTTATATACATATACATATAAAAGCCAGTTCGACTTGTCTGTATATTGCAAATATTTATAATTTTCGTCTCTCGGTTTGTCAGTGTGTCTGTAACTGCATCGAACCAAAATTTAGTTACAATATAAGTTATTATTTAAAGTTAGGTTTTTTTAAAACGGATGTAACGCAAAGGCATTGTTAGTATCGATTAAAAATCTTTTGACTTCTACAGTGAGTGTACCAAATTCATGGTCTGCAGACCATTTTATAAACCACTTTTCTACCATGCAGAACCAATTTAGATCACCATTAGAACCAAAATCAACCAAAAAAAGCTTGTCATATCTCGTAATATAACAAAAAATATAATAAATGTGGTCATCACACCAATACTGTCCTGTAACTTGTTATGGATCTTGTATATGAGAATGTCTGAATAAAACTGAATAAGTACTACTTTTACATATCAATGACAGTATGGAAAACTATCTCAGAAATTTAAGTTTCCTCGTAATATTTTCTTCACACCTTAAAGAGGTAATTTAATTGTAAAAGTACACTATTTGGAACAAAGAAATTGAAAAACTTATCGCTTAGGTGACGAAATCCGAATCGAAACGACTATAATCTGAGACACATTATATGGGTGTGAGAGCGCCCCACTTGTTATCTTAGGGCCTCCAATCAAAAGTACCTAAGAAGCGTTAACTTATTATTTCGCTTCTATAATAATACAATAACATTTTTTGTCAATAAACATGAGATCTTGTTTTTTAAAGCCGTAATTATATCAATTTAAAAATTACTCAATAACCACAGACAAATAGAGCATAGCTGTTTTCGAAAATCATCACACGTAGAACTGTGTCGGACTGTATTCAGATATAATACAAAATTTATTACAAGATTGACCATAATTTTTGTATACCTACCTGTTTAAACATATAAATATCTTACGAATACCAATTACCTCCCCCTGAGATATACAGTACCGTAAAATCCCTTCCAATTACAATAAAACATGACAAACCAAATGCTTACCTAAATAGTACAAAAACACTTAAATATTTAAATATTACAAATAAACGTAATATATATAAATCATCACTTACTCCAAAAGGAAGAACTTGTATCTACATCATTGAACAATATTCTTACGTTAAGTGTCCTTATAAAGGATATACATATCGACTTTTGCCATTTTTGCAAAATAAATATATCATTTCATCTATTCCCGTGATATATTTTGCACAATGTTATTAGATGATAATATAAATTCAAATAATAATCTTTATGAGAAAAAACTTAAATAAATACAATGGATAACATTTGAAAACAAATCTGACAGAAGTCAGAATATCAGTACAGTCAAGTTGGGTAACTTTGAATTTCCTTGTAACTTTGAATAAGGCTGGTTTCATACTCAAATTTTTCAGAATAAGAGTTCAATGTTACCAATGACATGAAACTTATCAAAAGTCAAGGATTTTTGTTTTTCAAAATAGTTCCTTTCAAAGATACCCAACATTTAAGGTAACTTTGAATGCTCTCTAAAGCCCAATTTTCTCTAATCCAATCTCAGAAAATCCCCAACCCAACTTGACGTAAAGATCATTCATGAGTATACTTTTATTCTGCTGTGAATTATTTTTGTAGAATTTCTGGAAAATACGTCTGTCTGAAGAAGAAATCAGTTTACTATCATTACTTTTTTTTTATGAACGGCACTATTAGAGTAACAAAGAACCTGAAATCCTTCTCGTATCAAATATCAAGCAGATGTTAAGCAATCCATTTATTCACCTATTATCCATTATCCATTTTTAGATTACAATACAAACGCAATAAGTATAAAAGAAACATTTTTATAGCATAGAATAGAGAGTACAGAAACATGAACATAATTTTCTATCAAATTGCCAGCAAAAATGTCTAGCCACCTAATAGCTTCACCAATTTATTAACTATCAAACTTATCACCTGTATTATAGAATCACTTCACAAGCATAATTGAAAACTTTTGCACTAACCACACAAGGATTTTTCCAGAGTTGAGGATGCTATGCACGCATGCATAGACAAATACACAAACTCCCAGACCCAGAACAAAAATTTAAATTCATCACTCAGATATCTGCCTGGCCCGGAATCGGACCTCAAATCCTTTGGATACAAGACTGGTATGGCGAGCGCTCCCACACGTGAATGCTCAATATGTTACAACAATATCACTATGAAAGTAATTGAAACACGAAATTATTTCTTGCTTTAACGCCAACTATGTCAAATCCCTTAAAACCTACACCAATTTATTAACACTATCTAAATTTAAATCTGTATAATAGGATCACTTTACGAGCACATCTGGTGTAAGAACATCACTAATAGACGTAGAAATTTTAGAATGTGCCGTTCAATTAGTTGTCAGATATATCAGACCATCTAGTTGCTAAAGCAATTTAACACTATCTAACTTAACACCTGGATCTAAGACTCATATTATAAGCAGAATTATTTTTTGCACATCACTATTAGTCTCAAAACATTATTCTTATAATTTTTTTTATAACATAGAAGTAGCAAACGAGCATGCAGTCCACCTGATGGTACGTGGCCACTGCCGCCTATGGACATCTGTAAGCAACTTCATATAGAACACGTGTTCCATTTGAAGTCAATCGCAGATGCGTTGCTACTCCCGAGGAATAAGATGGTTGCTTCATATAAAAGAGAGCCAGCAACAACACCCTTCCACCAAAACTCTGTTTCACGCTAGAAATAGGTGTAGCGGTGGTACCTCCCCAGTTGAACTATATACCACATTCCAAATTCAATTCCTATAGAATATTTAATGAATAATAGACCATGCAGCAACTGCATGGTCTATTATTCATTAAATCTGCTTCAGCAATTTGTTAACACTGTCTAAGTTAACACCTGGATAAACCAATTATATAACAAGCACAATTGATCTTAGCATATCACTATTAGTGGCAGAAACATGAGTCCATTACATATTGAATACCCAACAGATATATCAGACCTGATGGTCTGGCTATAGCAACTTGATAGTTGCTTTAGTAATTTGTTAAGACTATCTAAGTTAACACCTGGATAAACCAATTATATGACAAGCACAATTGATCTTAGCATATCACTATTAGTGCTAGAAACATGAGTCCTTTACATATTGAATACCCAAGTTGCTATATCAGACCCGATGGTCTGGCTATAGCAACTTGATAGTTGCCTGGATCAATCAATTACTTTAATCCTTTTCAGAACGTCACTATTAGAGCCACAGAAACATGCTCCTTTATATATTGAATACCCAAGAGATAGTTCAGACCACCTAGTTGCTACAGCAATTTGTTATAACAATCTAATTTAACACCTGGATCAAACAACTATATTACAAGCACAATTATTTTTAGAACATCACTTTTAGTCACAGAATATAGCTTTGCAAATTGAATCCTAAATGTAAGGCCATGTAATTCCTACATCAATTTATTAACGCTATCTAACTTAACACTAAACAAGCACGATTATTTTAAGAACATCACTTAGTCACAGATTTATTTTTATATGTCAAATGCAACATATTTACCACACCAATTAACACTACCTAACACCTGGAACCACTTCACAAACACTTGTTTAAGTACAACACTTCACAATAACGCCTGAACATTTTGAGCCCTGAATGTCAAATAGCCAAAGGGTCCGTCAGGCCTTCTAACTGCTATGCTTCCTTTGTCTCTGATATCACTGATTCTTTGTCGTTGTCTTTCTCGTCGTCGTAGAACTCGTTCTTGGGTTCAACCATCTTATCAGATTCCTCTTGGCTGATACGCAAATCTGGATCCGGCTCCTCCTTTATCCTGTACTCTTCCGGGAAAAAGTCACCTGGAAATAGTGTTTCTTTTTGATGTCATACAGTTCGTTTATAATTAAGTACATCAAAAGAATGATAGAAATCTGTGATACTTTTATAGCTTTACCATCAGAGTACCATTTCTATCTTAAGTTAGCAGCATAGTTGAAGGTGGTAGAACTCTTTGTGGTTCGACTCACCAGAATTACCACAAGCGCCACACCTATTTCTACCTAATAACAGCTGTGTTATGCGCTGTTGTGTTCTGGTTTGAAGGGCGTGGTAAGGGAGACAGACTTTTGTGAGGTATTCCATCTTAGTCCTCAGGGGTAGCATCGCATCTGTGGCTAACCTTAGGTCAGACTTTGATCTTACCTAGGGTTGGTTACAGAGGTCTAAGAGCGGCAGTAGCCACTTACCATCATGTGGGCTGCATGCTCGTTTGCTACTTCCATACTATAAAAAAAAAAAAAACAAAAATATTTC
>DWTU01001221.1:0-13807 GCA_018251515.1 Cecropterus confusis | reverse complement strand
AATGAAAATAAAAAAAATATGTTGAGGTGAATGAAGTTGAAGTTATTCGAAACCTTTGCTTTTGGTAAAATTTACGACACTTTGTTTGCAAGAAGTATTTCAAACGCGGATAAAATAGTAGGTACATTGAACTAGCAACTGCCATAAACATGCAATGGTGATCGTGGGTAGTGCTCCTACACTGTAAGTAATTTTTGATTTGGACACGGGATGTGGTACAGAGTAAAGACATCAAACTGTGATCATAATATTTTTATGTACGTACTAGTAATAGTAGCCTTTGCTTTTATATTAAGGAAGTACCTGCACTTGCTTAAGAGCTAAGTGCTTAAGAAAATATCTTATGTAGACTTATGAAACCGTTCTACGAAGGTGCATTATATGTTAAAGTATATTTAAGTTTAGAGTATAAATGACTTTCTAAAATATCAGTCACTTATCCAAAAATCGAAAAATGTATCCATATAATTATACAAATTTATGTATCATTATCAAAATTATATTGAATTGAATGACTGATTTTGGTTTTCGTTTGATCGGGTATTAAATTCTTTGCGAAGGTAACTGGCATGGTGACCACGGTGCAATGTGGTTCGCCACTTAGTTTCAACGCAGTTATCTTAGTAGATTCTCAAATTTATTGATTCTAAAGACATTCGGACTGTCTGTCCGTTCTTTACTTATATTGTTGTTAAAAGTTGTCCACTCATTTCTGTCCCACTGCTTTAAAGAACCCTCAAGCGTGTAGGTTTTTTTTTTCACCTCGTAAAGCGATAATATTTTTTATATGTACATACATAAATGTTATATTTTATAAAGAAAAATCTGAGTTTTATGATTTAGAGGCCGAGTTTCCATTACGCTATCACTGCTCTATTACAAGTACAACTATGAAAGTACTTCTGCACTCCGGTAATTGTTGATACTCGGCGTGGGACGTCATAATTGTGTTCATATGTGTCATCGCAGGCAGGACAGGAGAGATATTTTGGGGTCTGCACACCTATTATTTCTATAAATAGCGCACTATATTCGGTAGTTAAATAATATTAACTTATGATAAGAAATATATCTGTATTACTATATACAAAATAGTTTTAATGAATTGTATATTTGTAATTAAATACTAAGGATCGTAAAGCACTTTACTATTAAATAGGTCTTTCAATAAATGATAGAGGATTTTTGGCTTGATATGGTGTAGACATGATAATTTTGTGGTCTAAAATGTGTATAGATTCGGAAAAAAAAACTATGGGAAGATTGCATTTAAAAAATGTAAATCGAATTATTTCGTGGATAGATATAATTCATGTTAATATATTTCTTAGCTATGTTTTCCGAAATGTCTTCATTTTCATACATTTAGATTGGAATAATGTTTTAATAGCTGTTTTGAGTTTATTTAAGTGAAATTATTATTAGACCAACTAAAACATCTAATATTATTATATTACAAAACCAATAAAAATAAATTTCAAAAATTAAAAGAACTCACAAGGCTATGTTACAAAACTATTTTGATAAGTATAATATATTTTGAAGTAATTCTGCATTATTATAGTCGCTATCTTATCTCTCACTCTTAAATTAAACATTACTAATATAAAATTTTAATTCTTCCATAGACTGTATAGTTATCTTTATTTAACTTCTTGTTATCTAAATACAGTTTAATTACTTGCCGGAAATATATAATTTGATGATTACTGATTTATTGTTTAATTATTATGTGCTGTTTAATGATTGGAGTAGAAAGTTTTGGTAACGTAGTAGGTACGTACATATAAGTGTTAAAGTGTCGTGTAGGAGCGTTATCAAAAAAGTAAATCAAGTGATAACGAACTGATGTACTGACACCGGACATAGACACTAGGGGAAGCGTGGCGACCCAGACTGCCGCGCCGTGATTATAATAATCAATATAAATAACATTTACAACTACTATTTTTTCTAAGTTGTGTCGGATAGTGTAGCGGTCTCTCGTGGTAGCGGTCAAAGGCAAGAATTTTAGGCACACATCTTAGATTTAGCTAATCCTTTAACTATGTACGTTGTGAAGTAATCTACAACTCTCAGAGCCGCTTAATAACATCCCAAAAAATATGTGATTTCCAAATAAGTGTAATCCAATCAATAAGTCCAAATTGATAAATTTTCACTTGGTTATTTGGAACTGGTGAAAATAGTTTAACTAATCATTCAGCAGTGAGAAAATTATTGGTTGACCATGAAATTCTATAACTACTCAGATATTTGTCTTCAAAAGCGCTTATAGCTCAAGTGACAGTATCGCTAACAACATAAGGTTATGCACTGCCAACCGCGGCCAGTCGTTTGATTCGTAGCTAGATGACTGCTCAAACTTAATTCGTATTTCATATTGCACAGACTGTTAAGTTATTAGAGCTTTATTATTCCTACAAATGTACTGTGAATTAGAACTCTTCGTATTACAAACATATATCTGTGTTAATCAGCTTAATGCACATGGATTGTACTGCTGTTTTTATACGTGTTACTGTAGCAGCGTATCAAATAAACTGATATCAGATTTTATCCGAAAGGTCGTAAAGCTTTTTGTAATTACAACATGATAATATTTTATCTTGTAGCATAGACACAGAGGGTCTATTCTACAAGATAAAATTCTGTTCTCCGCCTCTGTCCTTAAAATTCAAGTTTGTAACCTTCAATTACGGGGAAATCGCAAGGGTCAACGACAGTGGTAAATAATAATATGGTAGAGAGCTGTAGTTTCTACAGGGCAAAAGTGTTATTCATACTTTTCCTTGTATTAGTAATTGCTTAGAGAATGGAATGGATTTAGTATAAATTGCTTACCGATAATTAAGTCTATTCCGCCGCGATCTTCACAAAGCTTTTCCTCGCAAACCTTAAGTCTGGTTTATCGCATTGGTTTTCAAGTAAATCTCATAATTGTAATGTTTAATGACAATTCAAATCAGTTGTATAAATAGTACTTTGCTTGCTTTGACCCTTTATTTTATCTCTGATCTTCTCGATGAGTTCTTAATTACACATTTCTATACACATTATATGTAGATAATTAATAAATTAGTTACCTAAGCGAATAGTTGTTTAAAACTCAATGCTAGGTCTACTACTAAAGCTAATGCTAGTTTCGAGCGTTTAGTGTAAATACACAGACACAGGATCTGCAAATATGTAGAACCGAATCAATTCAGAATCATATAAAGTAATAACAATCGTGAAATTCCATGCGAATATACAAGCAAATATTTCTAGACAATGTGTGCTTAAATTTTATAGTTACTTCAAATGCATGTGCACCTGTGCACTGCTTTATGGTAGTTGATTTGTAAATTGTGAAGCACTTTGAAATGATTCCTTTGGTCGCATCCTTTGGTTCTAGTGTTACCATTGGCTTGAAAGGCACCACCGCTACACCTTTTTGCGTAATAACCGCAGTGTTAAGCTTTGCTATGTTCTAGTTTTAAAGGTGTGATGTGAGAAACGTACTTATCAATATCAAATATGTTGCAAGTTAGTCGTCAGCTTAGTAACGCCAGGCCAACCTGAAGTAAGGCTCTGATCTTATCTGGGGTAATCACAGTAGCCACATACCATCAAATGGACTGCACACTTCTTTGCTACATCTATATTATATACAAGCTGACCCCCGCGGTTATACCCGCGTTTAAAAATTGTAGGTTGACATGCACATGACGTTACATACAGCCGAAATTATAGATCTTATACAATTTTCACATTATAGCTTTGTTTCAGAGAAGACTGATAGCAACTGACATGCGGCAGTGACGGTGACTGCGTGCGCGTAGAGCGGGCGCGGTTGGAATTTTTTGTGCGAAACGCTAATTACATTTACTAAAATAGAAGTAGCCTAAGTTAATCCTTATAACAACAGCTATCCGACAATGAAAGTCCCGTCAAGATCGGTCCAGCGGTTTCAGAGATTATCCAGAACAACCAGACAGACAAAAATTTTAGTAATTGATATTTTGTTATCAGTATCGTATATACCTACTTCCATTTGGTAAAAAACTGTTTTTTTGATATTACAAACACACACTTTAATTTTATTTATATGTATGTATGTATAGATAAAATAGTCCACATATTGTAGGGAAAAGTTCCCTGTAGTTCCGGGATTAGAATAGGGCTACGGCTTTCCCTGCCTGTCGTACGAGGCGACTAAAAGGGGGCTTCCGGGGCTGCGGGAGCAAGAACGGCGTCGGCGTTGTCGTCGGTCGCATACCGTCGTAAAGACGAGTCGGTGCGCGTTGCCCAGCCGATATCAGCCGGGCAACGCGCTCAGGTGACTCCGATTACGTTCCTTTGGGGGTCCTGGGCCTTCGTCGCAGTGCCGAGGACGGCACTGGGGAGGTTTTAGTGCGCTAAAAATCCCTGGCTAATAAAACCTGGTGTCGCTTCTACGGCGTTGGGTAGCTTTTGAAGGTTTCCCCCTCGAGTAAAAAAAATAAGGAAAGGTACGGGCCAACTTCTATCGTATTATTTTAAATCGCCTCTAACTTCCCGAAAGAATGAACGGCAGCTATCCAATGGTAACAACAGGGACCGACGATTTAATGTTCGATCCGAAGCACGGAAGCGCGCATGAAATGTAACGGTCACCCATCCAATTCACGATTGCGTCCGGCAGTACCTTTTATATACCTATAATTTAGGTATATAAGAATAATAAAGATTTTGTGTAAATTAGGTTTTTAGGTACTGGCTTATTTCTAAATCTATTCTTTTCATAACCATATTTACAAGCAAAAAATAAATTTGTTATTAGGTATAAGAAAAAGGATGCATAAGAACTTTATCTCTAAATTTAAAGGTAAATCTTTTCATTTCATAACTATAGTTGCAAGCAAAAAATAAAATTGTTATTATAAGAAAAAGGGTGCTTTAGAAGTTTTTATTCTATTAGGTTCTGAATTTTCCTTCTTTCATTTTGTTTTCGCGGTGATTTTCTGTCAATTGTGACAGGTCGCATTCACAGATACGTATAATATTTTTGTAACTTCTTTTACGCGTATTTCTAGTCAGTTTTAAATAATAGTTACATTATGTATACAAATCATGCAAGAAGAGGTAAGTGCGAGTCGAATTCGAGTACACGGAGGGTTCCGTACCATTAAATTCAAGAATCAAGAGATATGACACGTGGCAAGAGATAAGCCATCGCTATCTAGGCTTATCAATAGTTTCTGTTTTTATCCTTTGGGTACAGAACTTTAAAAAATACCAATCGATAACGTTCGCAAAAATTTGATTACCTTGTTAAGGATTAACAGTAAGAGTGTGATGTAAGAACAACGCATTTAAAACAAAACGCAAATAACGATAACTTATCACCAATTTGCATATTTTATGTTGATGAACTCATTCATGGGGTAAATACGGCGACTCAGTTAGGGCAAGCACACATCGTCGGCTTTCATTGATGAATTGTAATGTTGCGTCATAACGATTAAGAATGTTCCTTATATTATTGTACTGTTAAGTTTGGTTGATATGATACGATGGTTCAATAGGTCAGTTTGCTATTATTTTAAAATATTTTAAGAAAATATTGAGTAAGTGCAATTCAAAAATATGGTAATCAGTTGTAACCAAGTTATCGCCGTCCGAGTTATTATTTTGGGATTTCTTAGAAATATTATCGCGTGCGTTGATAAAAATAAGACATTATTAGGTTCAAATTGGCTTCAAGCTGCGTAGAAAATTATATATAGTACCTACTTAAAATATGTCACATAAAATTGTGAATTTTGTTAAATTATTTATTGTAGGTATATTTTAGTTCAATCAGAATATTTTTTTTTATTGATCATATGGTTATAAAATTTATGATTCAGATAAGCTTGCCAAGAATCAAAGCCGGAATCTCCATACAAACAATGTTAAAGCAAGCTTCTATTTCATTTTCCTTGTAAGTTCGTTTGTATGGGGGCCAAAACATGCAATTTCGTTTTAAACTATTGAATTCCACCGATATTCAACTGTATCGGTATTTTGCATACAAGCTTGTTTTGGATGACAATTCATAATTAATTTAGTGGCGTCCTTTTCAATCCAATGTGGTGACTCCCCAAGGTGCCGGCTGAATCATTTTTATGGACCCCTGTGTTATGGAAACGGGTATCTGAGAATACGAAAAAAAGCGGTTTTTAAAAGGTTGTTTTTAAAAACTTTTAATAATATATATATTTTATTTTCCTCCTACATAGGTATAAATGTAAGATTGGTGGCACGAGGCGTTATGCGCAACATGTTCTCACTCTCTCATTACTTTAAGATAATCATCATAATTATTTCTATCAATAGCATATCACTCCAAAAAATCATAGGTGGCATGGGAATCATACCTCTAACCCCTTTCAAACTTCCAACAACTAGGCTATAACTGGCTATTATAATATCCGTAAGGCGAAAGCCACCGACCACTGGTTATATAAGAAACGTCTCATTTTGGTGATACTTTATCAGACATACTGAATAAATATCTTTTAAAGCATTGAATATTCCCGTCGCTAACTTCTATACTACTTTATGTATAGGAAAAAACATCATGCCATAAACACGTGTTACCCGTCAATATACCTACTTACAAATAGTAAAATTGGCCGACTTCCAATAGTTGGTTATCACGGTTTTTTGATAACCACTTAATGTATCAATAATCCCTTCTTAGAATTGCTGTATGTATCACGTATTCAAGTACCTCAATTTGTACTTCCTACTTGTGTATTTCTATATTTATGAGATGACCGCCCACGGGACGGTGTTATGAACAGATAAAACACGATATTCAGAATCATTATCGCCGTCCATTCTTCTCTTGTTTGACACGAATTTTCTAGTACGAGTAAATTGATAAGAGACCATGGTCCATCATGCTGGCCAAGTGTAGGGTTTCACAACGAAGCAATAATTATGTGGTAGGTTGTGAAGTTAGGCCACAATGTTTCCTGAGATTCGAATCCTTAACCTCTGAAGGGGAAGATTAATTTATCACTAAGCTATAACTACTTAAATACTTGTATAATGGACACGCGGCAGTGTTTTATATATACCAAATATTGGTTCACGTCGAGCTCAGTCAATGAAAGCGACTTTTTGCCGAATCTCCTTAATTAATATCGATTTGTCGTTCTTAAAATAGCTATATTAAATTTAATGAATTTGGGAGAAGATATCGCGATTATCTTTCAAGTCCATTATAAATTATGAACACTTTATAATAAAGTATTAATTGAGCGTATTCTAAAGTGACTTCGGGTACCCCCTAGGGCAAATTTTGTGAAGTGGAAATTTAATTTTGATATGTGAACTATTCATAGTGAAAAATATATTTATATAATAGCGGTTGATGCATGGAACTACAAATAGAAATGGCCACAATTCAATTTTTTTTAATTTTATTTAAGACAAGCTATGCCCCGCGGTAACACTCGCGTTTAAAAAATGTAACTTGACATGGTTGCATATAGCCAAATTTGTAGACCTTATACAATTTTAACTTATTATATTATTATATTATCTTATAGACAATCTATTTAATAAGTAACTGTAAGACGTTTTATGAAATCTAAAAGTCCTTAGGCTAAACGTGCACCAACCGAAAAGCGATCAATAAATAAGGCAAATAATAAACAGACTCGTTTTGAATGAATGATAATAGTTATTCAAGTTATCCGTTTTCATTATCCGTTGTCGCGTCCTACGCTATCGCCATTACGAACGAGAATCTCTAAGAAGTTAAATTACAAAGACCTTTTGTACCCAGTGGGTTTATCGATAACCAATGGCTAATTATATTGATTATTTACAACAAATGCACACAATTCACACAAACTATTTCCATGATACTTTAAGCGATAGTCGTATATATGAATACATATATACTAAACGACGTCGTATCGTGTCGGGTGGGGAAGTTGTTTGCAACGACACGACATCGACTAGACGAAATGAAATGAAATGACGTTTAATTCATGACGTACGCCGTAAAAAATCACGACTGAGCCATCGTGTCGCTTGATAGAATAAATCATTATTTAAATTGAATTGGCGCGCATTTGACTTCAATCTTACCTGATGGTAATGGTAAGAGATTTAGCCTAGTATTTAGCACTGACCTAAAAGGAGCTTATTTATTGTTTTGAAGATTCCCAGGTCGATTTCCGACACGGTATTCCACTTTTACGCAGTTTCGCAGTTTTCGTTTTAAATTGAAGCAATAAAATTACTTTGACTAAAATTCATCATCAATTGCCACGACACGATATTTCGTGGAATCCACATGTGATTTTTTACAATGCACGTCGCATTGTCCAAAATCACGAGATAGATGTCGCAACGTCCCACGGTAGGGCATCGTATCGTTTCATGTGTTTGAGCCTTTACAATTTTGAGAATAGTAAATATTTTATACCAACCATGACTATTTTAAAGCCATAATACATACAAAATTTTATTGCCGCGCGAGCATTGACAAAAGCATCTACATAAACGACAAAACCTGATCGTTTATTATTTATATTACCTTTACTTTGAATAATATATGGCAATAATTTATATTACACACCAAGTCAGATGTTATCTGAAAAACGTGGTACAGATTTATTGCAATAAGTTACGGAATAAGTACATTCTTGTTAGTTTTGAAAGTTTGAATTCAGAAACATTATTGACAGAGATATATGTACAACTTATCTTTTTAAGGTTTTTAAACCCCGACGCAAAAAGAGGGCAAATGTGGTCACAAAATAAAATTAATAAAACAGTAATAAACTGCAGACAAATGTATTAATACTGTGCACTGAAAAAACTGTATACATGTTTTACTACATACACCCACATGGTAAGTGGCTACTGCTGCCCATGAACATCTGTAATCAACCCTAGGTAAGATCAAAGTCTCACCTAAAGTTACCACAAATGCATTGCTACTCCTGAGGACTAAGGTGGAAACCTAGGAAAAATATGTCTCAGACCAGACAGGAAGACCTGCTGTCTTCTGGTCTGAAGGGTGTGATAAGGGTGGCGCATAACACTGCTGCCATAAAAAAATAACTGCTTCCATACGCTGACTGACTGAGATGGTCGCCTCATATATGAGTGAGCCAGTACGCAAAGCCATCCACATAAATATAGAAAAAAATCATGTAAGAAATAGGTGTGGCGAAGGTATTCACGGTTGACACCACATTTAAAAAGATACGTTTATAAGTTTTTTGTGTGTTATCCCGAATTAATCCAAACGAAATAATCCAAGGTCATACGCTTGTATAATATACCATTATGTAGCGACTTGCGTCATGTAAAATGTCTCTTGTTTTATATACCTAAGTGCATTTATTTATGTGATTTTTTACTTCCTAAAAACTTAGGAGGTATCGCTTAGGTGTTGGTTTTTTACTTATTAATTACAGCAAAAAATACGTTAACCTTTAATATTGCGATTGGTTTTTATCTTCTTTTTTTGTTAAGATTTATTATTAGAAATGATTTATTTAGGATTACCTACACCGTACGTTTCATATCGTCTAGTTCTATTAGATAATGAGAAAACCGTAGTATTGAATCATAATTATGGTTGCTTTCTTATGTCTTCTTTTTATACACTAGACACGGGTTTCTCCACTCAACTGGAAGAGGCTTGCAGATTTGTAGTGCCTGTAGTGGTTAATGGTAACTTGTGTCAGATGTTTTCAAACCTGACATCCTGACAAGATTTACCGATCATTGAATGACAACTGGGAGCGACAGCTTAACGTAGCTCCGCACGGAAGAACCGATAAAATGTTGTCTATAATAGTCACCTCCCAACTCCCGAGCGTGCCTAACTTTGTCGATTAGGATCTACGCAAGTCTAAATTTGCTTGCGTCCTAAACTCAGACTAGGTTCAAATTGGTCTGCTTATCTAATGATTATGTCTTTTGGTAATTTTTAGAGAGCGTAGAATTCTAAGATGGACACAACTACTGTACTCAAAATAAGTAGAAAGTAAATAATGCATCAAACTACATATATGTAAGCTAGTACTTATTAATAATGTAGCTATGTTAAGTAGGAATGATATACGGCTGATTTCTACTCAACACAAATAATTAAATTAATATTTTTTGTCACAGTTTGTACAAAGCAATAAATTTGATTGAGAATAACGAAGCAGATAGATATTGGCTCGTGATATGCCGCCGTAGCCCTTAAACTGCCTGTTATGCTATTAAAACAAATTAACTTTTTTTTTAAAACAGTACCTTTTGTGTCTGAAAACGGGTTTTTATATATTCTTTTCATGAACAAACAATTTTTAAAGAATAATATAAAATAGAATCGTATATAATGTTTGTTTATTTTTTTGGGGTATTTTAAAAATAAATTTCCAGGGTTTCCCATGTTTAGTGGTTACCATAACTTGACAACACCAACGAAATAGTTTACAACACTAGCAAAAAGTAAGTAGAAAAACATTTTATAGCTTTAAGTACCATTTTAATGATTCCTTTTGTAATTATGGATATATCTAGATTATAAGTAATCGAAAAAAATTCATAAAATATTTGCATAGTCTTAAAATCACATTATGACATTATCTATGTGGAAACACTAATGATACCTGTTTTTTAATATTCACATATTATAATTACTATCATATCATATTTGATCATATCCCAAATTGTATTTGAATTAGAATCAGTTAATGGCCGTTGATCGAATCTCATGAGCCTCTACGACAATAAATTAATTAATTATTCACGTGTCGACGTATTTCATTACCTCCATATGCCATAAATTTGATACTGAACACATTTGTCTATTGCAATAAATTTTATATATTTATTTTATGTTTTAAAATCTATACAAATAAATAAACGTTGACACACCTTGATGTTATTGCACGACATTACCACATATATTTTTTATACACCGTGGTCAATATCCCGTTCTAAAGCAGAAGCAAACTCGGGATGTTTGATTAATGGCCAGATCTGAATGACGAACCTAGACTTCTGTTGTAGGGTGTTAGTGTATGTCGTGTGTAGCTATTACTATATACCCATCTATTTGTAGGTCTAATGCAACCGTGACATTGGGTGGCGGATCGGGGGAGGAGAATATAAGCCCACTCTGCCTAAAATCTAAAATGTCGCTCTTAAGCCCAAGTCCAGAAATAAGATATACGTCGTGCTAACATCTTAAACGATGTATTTAAGTTTGTCTGAGACCTTTTACCTTTTAGGAGGCGACATAATTTAAAGAATGGTGCCGTATTTTTCGCCTGCGTCATTCGAAGGTAGATTCAAATTACCACGCGTGGCGGAATGGTCACCATACCGGTCTGACACGCAGTGGGTTCCGGATTCGATCATCGGCCAGACAGATATCTGAATGATGAGTTTAGATTGTGTTCTGGGTCTCGGTGTTTATGTATTCGTCTTTGTGTGTCCATGGTCGGGTACCGACACAGGAGAAAATCCTAATGTGGGGCTATGAGTGTAGAAAGCGTTTATTTATTTTATTTTATTTATAGATTTTAATCCCATAAAAGTTCAGGCCCTACGCGACTCAAGGATTTAATGATGTCAAGTGTTAAAGTGTCATAAGAGTAGAAAGCATAATTTATTATTTATTTAGGATTCCGCCTTCAAAAATTACCCTATCACGGGGTCGCACCCAGGAGTAGCGAAATTTCGGAACATTAAAAACACATTGGTAATTCCAGAATTTGGATAAGAAATTCCATAACAATTTTTTTAGGAGAGAGTCATATTATGTACAACGCTTCAACTTATTGTAACCAGTTTTTGTAATTTTGATTGTCAGTAGCAATACACCTACACTGAAAACTGAATTAAATAGTCCTTGTCACTTCAACTACTTCAGACAAGGGCGTTGCATTTTTAAAACATTTTGGAATTCATTATTATTCCGTTTTTTGTCCTTTGAAACCGGTGCAGAACATTGAAATGAGGCAAGGGATATTATAGGAATAAAATATTTATTCAAATCCTTCATATTCGTTATTTGTATTCATAAAGAAATGCTTCCCTATTTATAGGTTTAAAATCATTCAATCGATTTTGAAAAAGATTTAGATAAGACTGCAGCGCCGGATCCAAGATTTGCAGGTTTCACCCAGCTAATGGTATGTAATAAAAGGTTAAAAGAACGTCCTCCTATTCCTGAGATTACTCCGCCCCCCAGAAGACCACAAATCGAATTAAGTACACCATTTTACATTTTATATGGGGTTTTAAGTTTGAGCAACTTAGCAATTTATGTACAGCAACAAATAATCTATGTTTGAAAGTCTAATAAGAAAATCCTGTAATATTATGTAAAGCTCATATTTTCTTCGGTACTTGTTACAAGGCGCTCTTCAAAACAATGAAGGGTGCTTTGCAAATAATTCGAAAGAAAATCAGTGAATGTGCTTATTTAAATGCTGTACCTCACCGATTTCTCGATTTATTTGAAATGTGCTTATTAAAATGCTACGTGTTATCAAATAAAATTAAAGTTTTATTAACAGTCGTACGTCGTTTTATATTAATTATGTACTTACATATGTTTTACTAATATATATGCACATTTAAATTACTTCTCATAAACATTATAGGACTAAGTCCGTGTGGGATTGATTAATAATGTGACTTTCTTAAAAGTTTTTCCAAATTTCATCCACATTCATTAATAGTCATTAATTAGTTATTTATCTTTAATACTCAAATTTAAATTCAACCTTTTTGTGACCCTTCATCATCAAAAATACGAATTCTGGTATCAGGTAAATACATTCAGGTATCAATATAAAGCGTTTATATTTTATATTGACACCTACATTATATTAATCGAAGAAAGTAGACAACGTCCGTCCAATATCAATAGTGTAACAGTCATGCTACGGAACCCGAATCAAATAAAGTTCTACGTCCTTTGAACATATACAAAGAGACTGAAGTAATATTGTGAAATATAACTAAGACAGATACGAATGTTTATAGTTATTGTAATTATCATGTAAAAATTGAGCTTCTAAGGTCATTCCTATCGCACCAACGTTAGGTGTACCAATATAAAACAGAGAGCCCTAATATCAAAAGGAAAATATTAAACGTTCTATTCTTCTAAGTTCTGTATATCATCTTTAAGGTTGTGGAGGTTTTGTATAAATTAATTTACACTGAATGAATGCAAAGAACGGCTGTAACAATCCTCGTAATGATACTCGATAATATACCTAATATTATGCAGATAATGAGACATGGTATAAGTAGATAATAAATAATCATTGTTTTCTTGTTTTGATTCTATGTTGTTACCTTAACGAGTAAAAAAACGTATTAACGACTTCAGCACTACACTTTACTCTTCTTTATCGCAACATCTCCCACGATATTGATCCCTGTAAACAACTCTATATTTATTCTCTAACTCTATATTTAACTCTATGATTGAAAAAAATGGGAATCCGCTTCGTTCGTGCATTTTCCTTTCATTATTTTGTAATATTAACAATTATTTGTAATGACAATACCAGTGTAGACGAAATACAACCTTGCTGAACACAAGTAATTTTATGTGGTTAAGAAAGTTGATATCATTGAACGTGCATGTATATGACTTCACATGCGGAATTAATCTACGTAGATTGTTATAAGAATATTGTACCCACAGGGATTTTACAAATGCCAGCAAAATATTAGAATCGTAAAGCCGTCTACCAATTCGCACTTGGCCAGCGCGGTGGACTATGGCCTGAAGCTCTCTCAATCTGAG
>DWTU01001220.1:0-13809 GCA_018251515.1 Cecropterus confusis | reverse complement strand
TTCAGATAGAACCCCTGTTCTATATGAAGTTGCTTACAGATGTCCATGGGCGGCAGTAACCACTTACCATCAGGTGGTCCGCTTGCTACTTTAGTTCGATAAAAAAGTGTTATTATTTATTATTATGCTGACCTGGTAAACATGATATGATTGTGTTTTCTTTCCAACTAAGAATGCACTTGGAATGTATACTTTTACATTGGACTCTGGGTAGTCCAAAATTTCTATAGCTGACGTACTTTCTAAATCTTGAATACGACGTTGCAAGTGTTGATTAAACTCCATGAGCTCTGCGTGCATTTCAGCTACCTATGATATGGTAAAACAGTTATTAATGCGAGTGATAAACTTTATATATCCGAAATAAATTGTAAAGAATAAATAATATGATGAAATTGATACATTTAATTTTTATTCATAAAATAAATAATTTTGGTCTAAGATCGTCAGGTAATATTCGGATATGGTTTCAGAAACTTATCCTAGCCAAATAAAGAAACAATCTCTTACAGTAAAAATAAAATTAGGACGACACAAAAGTTATTGGGATATTAAAAAAAAACAATCTGCCTATATTTGACTGAAATATTATGAACTGTTCTCATAATCGTAAATTAGGAAAAATAATTGATTTACGCACTTTTTTGATTGTACGAATGATTCCCGCATTTAGTATGCCGCAATGTAATATTTACCTGAACAAGTTTCCTCTCGTATTGATTTATTTGCTCTTCTTCACCATTATTCGTTTTTAAAGCTATGCCCATTTCCACAGCTGACATATAGTTTCGTAATTGATCCTTTAATCTGTCATTTTCTCTGGAAAATGAATAGCTTATGAATATAAATTTATATATACATACGTAAGATAGTATATGTATATTGTTGAATTAATTAAAACAATACACATACTTGCTTAGGTCTAATACAACTTTTTCTAACTTATGTATTTTTTCTTTGCTAGTCATTTCAAACTCGTTGTATTTAATCTGTAAATTCATGTATTCCTTTTCTCTGCTTTCTAAAACAAAGTTCATTGTTTTCTCATCAGGAACACTCTCATCCTCAGTGAAACATAACTCCAAACAAGAATTGCTACCATCGATGCTGCCAGCCACTTCTTCACTGTCACTATCATAAAATTTCAAGCAATTCACACTTAAATTCGATGCATCATCCTTAACAACATTATTCCTATCTATGCTACTCGTACTAGAAAATATTTCCTTAGCACTCTCTGAAAGCTTGGATAGAATTTGTAAAGGGCTCTCGATTCCCTTAACACTGTCCGGGAAGAAGTGTCGTATACTGTTTTTATAGTCTGAGCTTGTTGGCTCACTTACGGACACCGGTAGGGGAGTTACTTTAGGGTCGGGAGAATTCAGACAAGTGGGCGGCGCACTGTACCAAGAGGACTCGACCGAATTATGGGGTGGAGTGTCCTTTGAATTATTTTTTAGGTTCTTCTTTTCCTCTTTGTCGAAAGATATGACTTGCCGCAGCGGTTTACGTTTTAGATTACTGGATGATTTTATTGGCCTAGGCAGTGGGATAACATGCTCTGCTTTATGAGCCTGAATGGCTTGTTGTGATTCATTCAACTCTGCTCTGTCGATAGATAAGGCGAACAAAACAGATGATAAGCCTGAAACAATGTAAGTAATTAATACATTCACCTTCATTTCTTCATATACTTTTTATTAACACTGTTATTACCTGCAGCTACACCAGGCAGCAGATTGGCTTCTGTGCTCTTGACAATAGCACCCTCTTCATAATATTCTGCAAGAAGACCATGGCCAATCCAGCTTTGTAAATACCTAGGCATTAAAAAATTGTAAATTATCGTAATTAAAATTATAGAGTCATTTCCAATTGCGATCGAAATTCTTTTAAAAGCGCAGAAAAAGATTATAATTTGTAAAACTTGTCTTGACTAACAAAAGTAAATTGTCAATTTTGAATTTAACATAACAACAAGTACCTTTCCAATGATCTTTCATTTAGAGCAGCTCGTAGAAATGCTCTGAAATATCCTAAAGGGGTATTGATATTGGATAATATTTTGAATCTCTCCTTTTCATGTTTTGTTAGATGAAGACAACTATAACTCCATAGAGAATTGCCTGAAAAATGTAATAATTTTGAAACAATCATATCATGTTTAAGCTTCCATCAAATATGTACATTTGATCATAGTGTTAAAGTAATATGGCCCTTTGTTAGAACATACATTATTTTAAGATGTATTGTTTTATTATTTGGAGGAATCACTACACAAAATGGTATAAAATTTGTTATGATAATGTTTTAATGTACCTATTTCCAAATCAAGCACCGCATACCCATCATTCAATCAAACTGGTAATATGAAGAATTTCTAATCATCTACTACTGAATTAATTGTTAAAATTTACATATAGTCACAATATTCATTAAGTATATATGTTAATTAAGTAGCAAATATACAATCCATCTGATATTGAGTAATTGCTGCAGCCTATGAATACCTACATTAAATCCACAAAGCACAGAAGTCATATTAAAATTGATCAAAAATATATTGTTACTTCTAAAGACAAACATAGAATTACTCCTGAAAGTATGTATGTCTTATTACAATCCAAAAAAAAAACCAATATTAAATCTTGTAGCTTAATGTGGATAATTAAAATACATGATGCAAACTAAGTACATTTATAATGGTTGCTTTACAGAATTTCTATTAATATTTTAATGATACAAAACATATTTACTAACCAACATTAATGATATTGAAAGTGAAGTGTAAACCTGCTGACACAAAGCTCTGAATAGTTGAGTTTGATAAATTTGACTTAATGCCATGACTTAGTACTTTTTCCCATTTTTCACATAAGTGTGCAATCCTGAAAACATTACATTTACAATGGTGAAATATGTATAATATTGATATATAATCTATATATAATCTCATATTAAAATATGAGAATAAAACAATCAAATTAAACATGAACATATTTTGGTCTTTCTTCAGAGTATAACACAATATAACATAGTTGTAGCTGTTACATGAGTAGATCTAAAAGAAATAATCAAATAAGGGTAAACGTTTGACTGAATTAATTTATGTAATCTTCATGATTAAGTTTCATTACATTAAGCTACTATCACGTTAAGAAAATTAAATCTACATAGGGATCCATAATTTAATACAGGGAAATGGTTAATAATATACATTTATTTCTATGATGAAAAGTAATATGTACAGTCAAAACCGATTACAGCAACATTGGTTACAACGACATATCGGTTATAACGACCAATTGGCAAAGTCCCGGCCGAACCAATGAAGTAAATATACCTACTGCTTAATAACAACTATTGCATATAGTAATTTGTATGGTCCCTTCAATGTCGTTAAATCCGGTTTTGACTATATATCCATATGATCAATATATCAATTATATTATGGATATATTGGATATTTACTTTTTATACAATATCACTTTTTGTTGTGAATATGGGTTAAACAAAGTTTCAAGTGCTGATATTTTAACAAAACATATATTTTTATAACAAGTTTAATTTTTACAAACCTAATGTCATCTTCTGTGGCTAACTCAGATTTACCCCCAAAGCGTGTTTGACAATTTTCCACACAATTAAGAAGGTCCCGAAGGACTAATTTGCCATTTTCAGTCCTCTTCTTTATTTCCTCTTTATTATCTATTGCACTGGCTATAGTGTTCAGTATCTTATTGTTCTAAAAGGTTGAAGATTACAAATAACATAAGTTCATGAACATGTTTGTACTGGGATAGAAAAATAATACTCCAATTATAAAGAGCTGACATTCCATGAAATGCATACTTAGGACGTAAATAAACAGTCTGTAGGTATAATTAGCTTTTGCATATATAAGAAAAGTGATTGAATATAAAATAAAGAAATACTGGACAATGTATAAATTATTTATTTTGATGTGGTTTACATATCCAATAAATGCTATGATGTTGACCTATGTGATGCTATGATGACAAGTTATTATTATCCCCATGCTGGGTAGGAGTCTCCTGTCAGTATAAGAAGGGGTTGGTTATCATCTGATACACTGGCTAAGTGTAGATTGGTAGAATTCACACACACCTTTAAAAAATCATTTTTTTAAATAACTCAGAGGCGTGTAGGTTTATTCACTGTGTTTTCTTCTCCGTATAGCAAGTAATAAATATTAAAATGATTAAGTGGCTGTGAGTAATTGTAATAACTTTGTTAGCAGTTAACAAGAATGAAATCGGAATAACAAAATCAAACTGTTACAAGTACTGTACATGTTACAAGTATTGTAATTACATACCTTTAAAGATGGGTACACGATTATTATTTGCTATTATTATGACCTCGGAATCGGATGTACATTGAAACAATTCAGTCACTTACCATCATTATACTGATTATATGATTTGAGACTTATTTATACATGTTTATACGGCTATGAAATAGTTTTGTTGCTGTCGATTGTCTGTTTATTTGTTTTTTCACTTCAGCAACCAAATACAGTTTTGAGTTTTCGATTACAATAGTTCAATTCAATACTGTCAATGTCAAAGAAACATCAACATGGATTCATTCCAAAAGTCTAAATATGTATGGCTGCGTTCAGATTTTATTTAGAATAAGAATATAAAGTTATAAATTAAAATGTTGATTGGCCTTTCCAAATAACAATTTTGAGAAACACTTATATTATCATTATCTTCCTATTTTTACAATATATATCCTTATACTGTATTTATAATATGTATAGCATGTGGTGAAAATTCTATACCTATTATATAATTTGTAATTTGTACATTATATTTTATTAAAACGCAAATAATATCTTACTATTATTTATGAAACATTTATATTGGTTTCGTAGAAGTGAATTAATAATATCATATTTAAAATTAATATTTTGATAATTCACCATATAAATCGCTAAATAAATAAATGATTGTTGATTAATCTTCCTACAGATACAATTTATTTGCTTCATTTGCTGTATGGAGAGTCTGCACTGAGGAGTAAAGTAATAGTCTGCACCATGGACGTATAATACTTACGTGCTGGTCTGCACTACCCGATTCGATTAATCAATGAGATTGTTGATTATCAAGCAATGATCACTATAAATTTTGAATTAGCTCCAATTTGCGTCCACAGTTCATACCATGAAATTTGATGGCCAATTTAATAAAACTGGATAGGGTGAACTTTCCATTATTTTTTTTCTTTTTTGGTTTATTGCGCCATACGAGGGATAGTTACTAAAAAAAAATTGATTTGTAAATCGTTTCAGTTAAAAAATACGCATTCTTCCTCTTTTGACTAAAAAAAGATTAACACAAAGTAAAAATAAAAATTACCGTATCTGAGATCAGTTGATTAACATTGACAACAAAAAGTTTTTTCGACAATAAAGACGATATTTCAATAATCGATCTTATTGCATCTATGTCGTGTACATAGATTATATCTCTATGGTGTGATGGCAATGGCGGCATTGTGCTTTTTACAAGATGGCGATTTAAGTTATTAGTCGATGTTTGTAATTTTAACATTTCAACGTAATTGAACAATTTTCTGATAAATTTGATTTTATATTGTATGGTGTAATTGTCTAATACTATTGTTTTTGTACTGTAAGTGGCGGTGTACGTTATTATTTTATTATTTGCATTATTTTCCTTTAATTGAAGTTGTATCATGAGTAATTACGAAGATGACCAAAGTGAAGATGGAGAAATAGCGCGAAGTCCTATCAATGATGAAATGGATTTCAGGTAATTTTGGTACTATTTATTAATAATCTGATTGAAGTTTCATAATATTTTATCATTTCTGTGTGATATCATTTCGTAGTCCCACGTTACATGGTTAGGATGACTCGTCGATCATGTATTCGTTGAGTGTGCGTTTTCCTTGATTGCGTCTTTTTTCATTCCGTTTTTGGCATTATATTAACATAGTATCGAATTTCCAGCTTATCGGACGAGGATCGTGAGCCACACGACTCTTTAGTGATCAAACCTCCGCAGGCTGTGATTCGGCCGTCACATCGTGACAAAAGAGGTCATAAACGTTCTGGTAAAGAAAGGTACAAAGAAACTGCTAGAAAAGACAAGAAACATATGTACAGGTGAGGTTTATATTTTGAAGCACAAATAGATTTTCAAATGCGTAGTTCTGTAATTATATATTTTCTTTTGTTCTATTTTCCAATTTAATTGTTAAAATTGAATAGGTAGCGAGTCACGTACAATATTTTACACATATGAATAACTTTTCTCTAAGTTTACTGTTAAAAAAGGAGTCTTTATAAAAAGGTTATACTAATGGACCAACATTGAAGAGAAGGCCCTTCTTCATTAAAGTTTTTCATTATTGTTTTTGTCCCATAGGGAACGTGATAAGCCTGATAAATCTAAAAGAGACATAACCAAACCCTTGGATAGGGAGGAGATATCCAAAGAATATTACAGGGAAAAGCAGTACTATAGAGAAAAAGAGACATATCGGGAAAAAGAGCCAAGAGAAAAGGAGGCATACAGAGATAGGGAAGTAAGAGATAAGGAGGTTTATAGGGAAAATCCATATAGGGAGAGAGATCATTATAGAGAAAGAGAATTGTACAGGGAGAATACTTCATTTAGAGATACTACTAGAACTAGAGAGGCTTACAGGGAAAAGGATACTTACAAAGAGAAAGAAGGTCAAAGAGAACGTGAAACTTACGTAAGTCGTGAACGGCAATACAAATATTCAGAAACTGAGCGGAAACGCTTAGAACCTGATAGAATAGAATCTAGGCTTCGGCTAATTGCAGATGAAGGTGGTAGGACAAATCATTCAAATCATAATAGTGAAAAAGAAAATAGAGATAAGACTTCAGGTGATAAGGAATTAGAGGACTTAAGAAGTAGATTACTTAGTAAAAGAATATCTAAAGAACTAGGCCAAGATACAAAAAAGCATCATGATTATAGTGATAAAGAGTCGAGAGAAAGTCAGAGATTGGAACGTCACACAACCCTTGATAAGACACAGCAGGAAAGAAGGAAAAGGTTGCTTGAAGCCGGTAAGTGCATTTTAACACAGTTTTTTTTTAAGTTGTAGTTGTAAATATTCCAAGACGGGTGATTTTTATTCTATAAGATTTGAAGTAGATTAGATAGATTTGAAGAAGTATGTAGTTCATCTGATGCACATCTGTAATATATATATATATATAATGTATATATGTATATATGTAATATATACATAAGTGAGCATATATGGAAAATGTAGTTGCCCTCAGGGTCCCTCCCAATCACACTCTGGAAGGGGTATCATAGTAGTGCTTGGCATTTCAGATATAAGTTCTCTGGATTCATCTGGATATGGATATAGGAATTATATTATACCAGTTTCGGATATGGTTATGAATATTTAGTTATTTCAAATTATTTGTAAGTTTCGGAGAGATTGGTTATAGATATTATATTTTTAAGGAATTTTAAAAGTAAAATATAAATAGGTAATTGGTTATTTCGTTTTATTTCCACATTATCCAAAGCTATTACAATCAGTTATATCAGTAATTATTATAGCTACCTAATAAATTTAAAATGTTATTTACTAAAATTAAAAAAAATGTCTCAACACATCTACGAAATTATCTGAAACTTTAATATCGGATACGGTTATGGTTATTTATTTCAGATATCTGATAGTTTTGGTTACTGATATGGAGCTTCATAACATCCCTGGTGCCACCTAAGTTGCACCCCAAATTGTTCTATCATCTTTATAAATAAAAAAAAAAAACTCTTTCTACACTCATAGACTCTTCTCTCTTTCTACACTTTCTATCATTGATGATAGATTTTTTTTTATAGAGCGGGAAATGGTGAAGAGAAAAACAGAGTCAAGAGGCGAATTAGAGGCTAGACGCGAGGAGCGCCGGCGACGCGGGAAGAAGAGATCTGTGACGCCAGATGAGGTTGCGAATAAAAAAAATAAGATCAACCATTCACCAAACTATGGAGATTCTGTTGTTACTGTCTCTGATGCTAGTGATGTTGACATGAAAAGTGAATCTGTGAAATCAGAGCCTGAAGAAGGTAATCCATACTTTTTACAGTTAACATATATTATACACATTGTTAAATAAATGTGTGAAGTTTTTTTGCATTAAATGTACATAAGGATAAAACAAATCACATAATTATGTACGTAATGATGAATTCGTAATTTTTTATTCATTTTGTTTTACAATTTTAAGGTGAACACACAAACTCTGAGACAGAGGATGAAACTTCAACTGATTCAGATTCTGACGTCGATTCCAAGACGGAAGAAGAAAATGGAGAAGTGGAGAAGTCTCCGGTGAAGGAAAGGAAAGAAAACATCAATCATCAAGAAAATGTTAAGTCTAGACCAAATTCCAAGTCCAAATCACCAACACCTAAAGTAGAACAAAAAAGTCCACTGTCTAGTTCATCAAGAAGGTAAGGGAATGCTACATGGAAGAATTCGCTGTTTAGAGATAAGGTCCCCTTTTGTATTGTTTATACTGTCTGAGTACAATAAAGAATATTATTATTATTATTATTACATATTTCAATATATTGTGAAAGGAGAAGAAGAAGTACAAAAGTAAAAAGGATACAAAGTCTTGCAATCTGATGTTGAGGTTTAAATTAATAACATATGTTACGAGGTCTTATACATGTGATAAAATTAATGATCACTCACTTTATTGGGTAGGGTTGGTTGTAAGGAAACCAACATTTTAGTACATTCTAAGAAGTGACATAGTTAAGTGTTAATATAATGTAGTAAATTACTATAAACATTTTTCAGCATACAATACTATGTATGCTTTGTGTTCGCTGTTGTAACATGTTCAATTGCCATTTCTGTAGTAAACAAACATATTTTCTAATATTTTTTAGATCAATCTCCCGATCAAAAAGCAGAAGTAGATCCCATTCCTTTTCGCCACCTCCTCCTGGTGAAAATGGAAAGCCAACTGAAGAAGAAACACCCAATGAAGATGATGAACAATCAAGACTAAGGGAGGAAGCCATTAATGCACTACCGCCGTATTTCCCAGCATTGCAGGTATATCCAATTATTACATACTTTTTACCTTACACAAAAAAAGCTTGAAAACTGTTTAGATGAATATAAATATCTCTGTATGACTATAAATCATGTATTTTTGTGTAAAAAGAACTAAGGTCAATCCTTCTACATGTCTGTTCTTAATTTTTGTGAAGAATCTGTAATTTTGGAGTAACAAACAGCTTATGACAATCCCCACAGCTCCTTTATTATTTGCATTTATGATATATTAGCTGAAGTATCTACTCGTGCTTCTCTGAGGGACAGAAAAATAATTTAAAGATATTTAAAGATAGCGATATCTTTAAATATTGCAAAATATCGAAATCAAAAGTAGCCTATAAGTCGACCAGGTAAATTAGCTACATCCATGCAAAATTTCATATAAATAAGACCAGTGCTTCTTGCATGATGACATGAGTAACACACAATCTCATTTTATTATATATTGGTATAGTTATATGTGTATATTTGAATGGACTGAATATTGTGAAGAGATCCATAAAATATTAAAAAAACATTTATATATTTATATATGCTGATCTGATTTTAACATATTTTTTAATAAAAAATTCGATAGTGCTTTTAAATAAAACTCTACATTTTACGACATACAGGTAAAGATACAAATGTAAGTTATCCTCATGATTTCTCAAAACTTTTACAGCAAATGCATACGTCACTTTTCACTTTGTGAAAATTATTTATTAACAATTGATATCTTATAGGGATGTCGTTCTGTTGAGGAATTCCAGTGCCTCAATAGGATTGAGGAAGGCACCTACGGCGTTGTTTACAGAGCTCGCGATAAAACAACAGAAGAAATTGTTGCCTTAAAACGTCTTAAAATGGAAAAGGAAAAGGAAGGATTTCCTATAACCTCATTGAGGGAAATCAACACCTTGCTGAAGGTAGGATCACAGTCTTTATTTTATCAATATAATAAACTAACTTGAGCCATTGTAATGCATCAGTGCTCTTTCCTCAAGGGTATATATATATATATTGTTTGTTCTTGATTTGTTTTTTGATGTACTGCTTCTTTGAGCCTCGAGCTTTGAAGCACACGATGGCTCATGTTTGTATTTCACTTAATTAATGCCATTTATTTTATTTCTACAGGCCCCGCACCTCTTTCGTGAAGAGGGTGGTAAGAGGTGTAACCCAATAGCAAGGGTTAACAACTTCGATACACGGGCGGGCCTAAGTATCTTATAAGGAATTTATTCCAGGGGACAAATTCTCCAATACTTTCCACTTCAGCAAACAATAATACTCATTGAAAAGTAATTTTTCAACTATTGTCTGTACCATGAACATTGAAAATTATTGAGATGGTGATACAATATTAGGAAATGTCCTGAAATACCCAGGAAGTAACCTAGTTGCTATGATGTCTACAGTCATCTGTGCTCATCAGTCTGAAGGTAATTATATGTAGAATAACTATAACCAAGATAGAATGGAAACTTAGTACTGGAAACCTTATTGTAAAAATAGCATGGCACAAAAGTTACAATTAATATAAAATTTATATAATAATTCATAAAAGATGCACAACGAAGACGACAAAATTATTAATAAATAGAAATAATATTCTACGCCATTTGATTTAGTTACTTTCATGATATCTTATGGTTGAATATTTTACGGTGTTTCATGATAGATAATTTAGTAATAGCACATATTATATTTTTTTTGTGACTTACAAAAAATGTTTTCAAGACAAAACTGCATGTAATAATAAATTGTATTGTATGTTTTATTAGGGTATGTTGTCCCAATTCATGTACCCATTGATTTAACCCCCATGTATTTCTGTGATCAACAATTCAACATACATAGTTCTTGACTGTTGGTTATTGAAGAAGAATAATTTTAAATAAAATACTGACAAGTAAGAATTGTAGAATGGGAGCTTAAATCAAGAGGTATTCAAACTCCATCAGCTTTTCGCTTTCCTCGGGCTATACCAATTGGTACATCATGGATAAAACCTTTAGTAAAATAGGATTGCTTCTTAACTCCACTGCATAATTTTACATTAATTGTTATACAAAAATTAGCAAGGTAATATTGAGTAAAAATATTACTTACATTTTCTCACTAATTACAACCTTTTTTCTATTTGAGAACACCAAGAATTAATTCACTTTAAACATTTTATCCTCATCTGTGTGTTTATTAGCTGTAAGAAAAGTAAGGCACAGGAACACTTTTTATTATGCCTGTTTTGATTCCTATTTTAAGAACCCTTTTTTAAATCAATGATTTCAATGAATAAAGATAGATAAATATAACTTAGTATCTTGACATGGTATAAAGGAAAGTCGCTCTCTGCCTTGTTCTAAAGTACATAAGAAATGAGCGATGAGCGAAAAATTTATAATCCAAAAAAAGGTATTTAATTATATATGCAAGTTAAATATATTTCGTTTAAAACTGCCGAACTCAAGTGTACGAAACAAGGCTGGGTTGCTAGCTATATAAAGTATTAATATGAGGAGTTTTTTAATCTCGGGAGCGTGTAATCGAGTTCAGGCAGGAGTTTTTTATTTGAGGTTAGTTATATATTATATATGTTTGTGGGCGACAGTGATGATTTAACATTTGATGGAGCTACCTGATACTATATATATAAAAAAAAAAAAAAAACAAAAATAGAGGGTTCCTATAGTATCATCTCTTCCACGATTTAAGTGATTAAGTACCTCATAACTGAGTAAAATGTTATGGTATATGTTTTACATTAACAGTATGTTCAATTTCTATAATTTGCACTAGTCAGAAATATATGAACACTATTGGTAAGACTATAAATCTGATTTTAATACATTTATTAATATAAATATACATACCTTATGTTTTATGACTTACAAATCGTAGAATAAAAGTTTGAGATGTTTACAGAATATGGGTATACTCACAACGCGAAATTAATCCACATTAAAAATTCAGAAAGAAAAGTTTATATAATGTTATGGGAAAAACCTTTTATACATACTCTATAAGGCACTTGACATGTGTACATGTGTTGATACTTATTTTTTTCATTTAGAATAACTGACATTATGAGTTAAATATTGCATTGATATCGATACAATTCAGTATCATGTTTAGTGGAAATTATGAATTACCTTGTACCTAAGATTTATTTTAGGACGCTTTTGTTTCAGGCGGGCAGAGGCCGACGTAAGCATGCAGGCGCTTTCACACATGGGTTCGTCGCTCATTTATCGCCTTCTCTTATCAGATGCACCTGAATTTATTAGGTTTTAAATCAATATCTTAAAATGTTACCTTTTTGAGCTTATTTGGTAAAGAAAAAACACAGTCTTATGCAAATGTGCCCTTGAGGCTTATACTGGTAAGATTAAAAGCGATAAATAAGTGCTGACCTATATCTTCGTTTATGGAGACCCGACGAGTCTTTCGAGGTACAATGTTTGAGAGCGATCAGAAAATTGCGTATATACGCAGGTTTTTTTTTAAATTCCAAACTGATTTTGACGTATATAAACAGGCCTAAAGCACGGCTGAATTAAGATGTACATTAATATGTATTCGCGGCTTAGCACTGTTCTGAACAATGTTAATATGAGCTGTTACTGAGGCATCTTACAGCAAGGTTTAAATGTTCATTTATATTTATCGACAATGAACGTGCCAAACATGTGCCGTGGCTGCCCAAATAATATTTTTCTATAAAATGTGCCTATTATGACATGGCGGTGCCGGCAGTGGTATATAAAAATATTATTTTGTTGCTTCGGCACGTATCAGACACGTTTAATGTCCGTAGATATAGATGTATCTTAAAAAGTGTTCTGTGCTGCAAAAAATCGTGCACTGTGCGTTATGCAACGTGTAGTACGAACGGGAGATTGCGCGTCTCTGTATTCATTGCGCCTCGTCAAGCTCCCGAGTTTCCATAAACGAGTTTTTAAACTATGCGTGAACTAACGTGGTTGCCCGTCTGACTCGATAATTATTATAATTGGGCCCGAATTTACTTACTGTACAATCGTATATTTACTTTTAAAATCGACAAGAGATTTTAAGTTGAGAGTTGGATTAACACTCTGCAAGTTCTCAGAATTATATACAGCAACTAGATAAAATAAGCATGTGTGGTGTGCAAGGGAAGTACATTATTTTCTCAAACTCACAAGTCTCACAAGTTATTCCTTGCTATTTTTAATATGTGAGTAAATCCGGGTCTAACTCTTTAAGTAATGTTAACTTAAATTATATCAACAGGAGGAATATTCGGAACGATATATAGTTCTGAGTTACGTTCTAATGGTATGTTAGATCAGGGTAAGGGTGACCTGGCATTTTGCTATAAACTATGATATAGATTTCAATGTTCCGACTAACGAGCTTATTCTTAATCATTTCGAAAATAGAAATACTTAAGAATAAGTTCGTTAAGTTCGTTAAGTTTTTCACCTTCTGTTTTTGTGGTACATAAATCTGCTTACATAATAAGGAAAATTTTTGAGGACTTAACCAAAAAACTTCAGACGTACAGACGTGTAACAGTTACAATGATATTATATTTCTATATAGGTAATAGCGCACTAGACGCTTTCAACACTCATAGCCCCACACTAGGATTTTCTCCTGTGTCGTGGGTGCCATGGACACAAAGACAAATACACAAACACCCAGACC
>DWTU01001219.1:0-13817 GCA_018251515.1 Cecropterus confusis | reverse complement strand
TCAAACCAGAACACAAAAGTGCACAACATTACTGTTATTACGCAGAAACAGGTGTGGCAGTGGTGCTTCTGGAGTCGACAATGAATTCCACCACCTTGAAACTTATTAACATTGAACCGACGAAAGTCATTTGCTCTTATTAAATAACAAAATAATTAAATAAAAAGTCGGCGAATAAATATGTAATATATATTTTGTTTTGCGCGATTGACTCTGCACTCATTTTGGAAACAAGCTTAAACTGGATTGAAAAGCTTTCGAAGGAATTTACATTCTGATAGCGTATGAAATAACCGAGTTACCCTTGGTATAACAGGACACCACTTGGTAACAACTACTGCTGTAATTACTCGACGACCTCAATATCAAGCTCGACATATTAACATAATGTGTTCGTACGGATTAATGGAGCTGAAAAATACCCGGGACGTAAGAAATAAAAGTAGCCATAACCTTTTGTTTTTTTTCAAGTTCCTTTCTTTGCTTTGGCTTATAGGTTCTCTTTATAATAATGCTTTTCTTAAATACTTGCATGATGCATGATATGGCTTAAAACAAAGACGGGCAGTTTAAACTGCGATCTATGGAAGAAAATGTAAACAGTGATCGTGTTCAGAAAACGTAACAAACTCGTACTAGGGCACTAATTGAGTCCACCGACCCAACAAGTATAAATAATTCTGTTAAATCCAAATAAAAAGTTAAGCTATTGCATAGCTCATGTCGTGGGCATTGAGCGCGGCAACCGAATCAAGAAATTCCGTAACGAAAATAAAACCTAACACCCCCTACTCCGCCTCCCATGTAGCTCGGCCGAGCGTTCGCTTAACGTGTATGCATTTGGTACAACTGTATGAAGCATAATTGAATTGAAAAATATAATTAAAAAATAGAATTTGAAAATGAATAATGATGATAAAGATAATAAAAATATTTTGAACGATGTTAACTTAAATTTATTCAATAAAAGAGAAAAAATGTTCTCTTATCAGTCACCACGCTCAAAAAGTGTAACTTGAATTAATATCAAAGAAAAAAAACTGCATTAATGAATAAATAATTTTAATTGCATAAGTTGATAAAATATGCTATGCAAAAGCTTTACCGCGGCAGTCCCCGAGTGCCGCAGGTTTTTTTTCTGAAAACTTTCGGCACAGCCTAGCTCATTCAGTCCAAAATTACCTAATTGGCTATTTTTACAGACCTTACATTTTACCTTCACGGAAATTAAAAAATACGTCTTAATAGGCATTTCCAATCAGAATTAATTGATTGCTGAAACGCTGCAATAAAAGGAATGCGGTTGGGACCGATGCAAATTGATTAATGTGTTTATATTGATAGTGCTTCATCATTTATTGAACAGGTTTTATTTCATTACAAGCAAAAGCTTACAAAACATTCTGCGGACCTTTTTTGTGCATCTTAGCGTTAGCTTATTAATCATCATAATTTGTCCCACTAATGGACACGTTACAGTAATAAAACGGTCAAATCTTAAACGTTAGTTTTATCGTCCTTTAGTCCCAATGGTGGAAACGGACAGACAAAGTAATGTAACGTCTTTTACTAATAGTCATGTACTAGAATTTCTTATATACACATAGATACTGCCCAAACGAACCCAAAACAAAAATCCAAATGTATCATATTTATACATTGTTGACCATCCAGTGGAAACCTGGAACCTCCTGCGTACTGAATGGAGCGCTGCTACACGCATTTTCTTTTATTGACTTTCCATAAAAGACAATGATGGTACCAAACTGGTCAAGTACTGGTTAACAGTTTTCGCAGACAATCGTTAGCCAAATGGGGGTTAATGGCCTTCACATACTATAAAGAATATTCACATAAGAACATAAGTTTCCTAACATTCCTCTTCAAGTGGTAAATAATTAATCCACATTCATCCATACTTATAACATCTGAAAGACTGAGAATAAGTAATAATATACTTCTAAAAAAATTTAAATTTCAATTTGTATCAAAGATTATTACATAGTTTTCACACCTATTTTTAAACACGAGTTAAACTGTGTTAAACAAAGTTAGTATTAACTAAGACTATTTAATCTACCCCTTTATAAAAAGTATCTCCTACGAATTTCAAATAATATGCTTTAATTAATATTATATTTCGCAATCACAGTTTTCACTAATTATACGATTATTTTCGTGTACCGGAACGGCCGACTTGTCAACTTATTGATAATCCCTCTTTTCTTTAATAATTTCATTACAATTGTTCAATGAGTTTACATATACCACAGATCCTTGATTATCTGAACCAATTGGTTACCGAGGCTAGTTCGGATAATCAAAAGTTCCGATAGTCGAAACGTGGATTTTTTGGAATTTGATTATAAGCGACACCTTACCACGTAAAAACAGTTACATACATATTTATTAAAATTTGAAATACATGTTAAAATTACGTTGATCAGTTGAAAAAAGTATAATACATTTTTTTTTTTCAAAAAATCGTCAAATTTTAATTGACGATCGGCTGTAACGCATTTTTAAGCGTCTAAGTCTTGCTATCGTATGAGAAGGAGAAGTTGCGTTGGGCAACATTCTTCTTGTTTCTCGAACCATTGTAACCAACAATGTATGTTTCGCGCCAAAGCCCACTGGTATCGTTAACACTCTGGAACACGTAACACGCTTGAAAATCTCAATAACAATCTTTAAGCACTCATCCAAGCTTTTCTTGTATAATAATGTAATCTAATATAAAAATATAAGAAAAATTCCGAACAATAACGGTATCGAGTTGCTCGATTTAGTCCCTTTTCTTCGTACAAATGACCACAAACGCACGTTAACAGAATGCATTAACTTTATTTACGGAGCTTTTTCTGCATTCGTTATTGCTAAAATGCAAGGACATTGAACGTTCCCGATTATTTTTATATTTGGCAACACTTACAAAATATCGCTTAGTTTCGGGTTGGTGACCGAACATACTTGTATGAGTTTATTTTTTTTATTTAGTATAAACTTTTTGCCAATGTTTATTAAAATTTATTTTACTTACCGTAAATATTGTAACTTTTACACCTCAATGGTGTAAGACTTCGTTTCTATTGTACATATAATTACTTTGGTTGAGTTTGCTTGCAAATATGACATAGTGACCATTTATCAGCATATCCATTTGTGTCTTCTGTAAAAGTGTGCCGAGAAAAAGTGTTTCATAATAAAGGCAAACAATCGTTATTTCATAGAGAGGCTATTAACTTAACTATCCAACTAACGGCATTGAAGAAAATTCTTCTGTTTAATGAGTTTTGATCGCGTGAATGGCTTTTAATTACAAGTTTTACAATACCTAGACATACTAAAAAGTAAATGTTTTATCAAATGCAAATTTAAATATAAAAACTAGATCTTCAATAACTCGATGTATCCACATTGATTCTTTAAATCAACTTGAGTTTAACAAGAATGTCATAATATAGCAGCCTTTATAGAGAGCGGTACAGACAGAGGCTATTTTAAGACCTGAATAAACCTAAAGTTTATAATTATAAGGATTTCTACACTCATAGTCCCTACACTGAAGCTCGCTGTGTCGTGGGTACACATTAAATTACACACAAAGACGTACACCGAGTTAGACCCAGGATAGAAATCTAGACTCAACCAGCTTTCAATCAATGGGTCATCGGTTACTGACCTATGATGGGAAAAGATCCTCCCATTCTAATCGTTGCTTAATAATATCCAGGTGTGTTGAAGTTATACGAGTGTTTGCGTCGTCAGGCGGAACTAACTCGAAAGTGCTAGAACATTTGGAGCAACGGTAGATATGACAGTCTTGCAGTGTCTAGACATACCGTCACTCGTTCGACGTCATGCTGTTTTAAAAACATGTTTATTCAAACAGCCAAACTCGTTCGCAATGCGCAAGAAATGTAAATTAAAAAATATTTTTCCGACTTTTTGCTGATATGAAACTCATTTGGCATTGTAAGATTTATAGGAAATAAATTGCTTACTTAAAGGCATTGCGTTGTTTTTTCTTTGCGCGGGTATTATTAGATTTTGAAACGTCGAATCTTTGTAAGACTATTATTATTATTATTATTTATCCATGGGTATTTCATAAACGCCATGATGGATTACGCCAAATCACTCACTCTGTAAGTTCGTGTGTTTTTTCAAATTTCGTCTCTTTTCTATTATTTCTGTTCGCAAATTCGTATGTAACCTATTTCACTCTCACTGTTCTGACTAAAACACCTCATTTATGTAAAAACTGTCATCCATCCAGCCATCTGGCCTGTAGAGCGTGCCGAAGAAATTGGCATACACACTAACATGCATACATACGCAGGTAAAACATTACCCTCTTCCTGACGCCGACCGGTAAAAAAAGCGAAATCTCATTCTTATTATATTATTATACTTAGTTTTAGATATATCATTAACAGACGCAAATACCGCTGTAATTCTTTACATAAGAATTACGTTAAAGCTATAGGCCTATCTCAATAAACGCTTTGTTTACTTACAAAAATCACATGCTCACACTTTGTAGCACTTGGGTATTCCACTAAAAAATTAGCATTCATTTTGTAGAGAGGAGATAACAAAAAATAACAAATTTGTTGAAAATATATTTACTTCTCTGTATTTTCCATATTATGTCCTCGAGTATAAAAAGGCTTTGAAACCCTAAAACATCACTTTAAACTGTAGTAAATTGTATTTGATGTTATATATAATGTATATATACGTATAATATGTATGTATAATGTATATATATGTGTGTAGGTATTCGTCAGTTTCCTCTTATAAATATCATTAATTGTCATACAAACCTTGCGCACCTTAAAGTATCAAATTTCAGTGATTTACTTCCAATGCTATGTTGGAGCCGTAATTTTTTTTTTAATAGTTTAAAGTAGCACGCGAGCGTTTACTACTTCAATCTTCGTCGCTGCAGTCTATGAACGTCTGCAGGCAACTTTATATAGAACAGGAGTTCTATCTGAAGTAGAGGTACATTGCTACTCCCGAGAACTAAGGAGGTCGCCTGACATTAAAATGAACAAACTACCCCACTTCCAACGAAACGCAAGACCTGTCACACTAAAATACGATGTAGCGGTAATACCTCCCCGACCACACTCGTTCTACCGTTTTAAAAAAAATATATATATATTCTGAAGCAGTTCAAAATATTCGAATTCACATCCGCGTCTCAGACAAGATATTGGATAAAACGCCAGAGATTCGCCACGAAAATATTAACATATCTAGATATTAGTTTTAAGCAACTTACTGTTTGAATCATCACCGCATAATGCGTTGGTTATCGCAAGCATCTGTATTCACGGATGTACGGACAAGATCCGTATCCGTTTCAATGAAACTTAACCGGATCAGTTTAACGAATTATACTGAAGATGGTATAAATTATATTTCCATCCATCCATCAGCCTTTCGAAGTCCACTGCTGGACATAGGCCTCCATTAGATGGCGCCACTCCAACCGGTCCTGTGCCTTCTGAATCCAACGGTTTACCGCTGTCTCCTTCAGGTCATCGGTCCACCTGGTCGGGGGCGACCTGTGCTCCTTTTGCCTATACGTGGTCGCCACTCGAGGACCTTTCTTCCTCATCGGTTATCGGTCTTTCGAGCGATGTAGCCGGCAAATTGCCACTTCAGCCTGCTAATTTTGAGAGCTATGATATAACTTCACATAATTCGATAACGTTACTTATGCCCGCGGCTCCGCCGCTTCGGACATGTTTATCACGGTAATGAGTGTGTTTTGTGTTAATCCCGGGTATATTATGTTTGCCAAATTTCAGCGAAATCCGACCAGTAGTTTTTCCGTGATATAGTACCAAACTCACATACATCTTTACACACTTTTGCCTTTAAAAATATTAAACGATATCTTCGCTTTTTTTCTTGTCACACGTTTTCGTTCAACTTGTCGTTCTATTTAGTCATCAAATCGTTTGTATCTTTTGTTCAATTTGTTTAATTAGTTGTGATTTTACCGGAATCTGACCTCGACCTAATTGATGCCATGGGCTAGTATTACGATGTCCTGTGCGGCGTTCTGTCGATGAATCCAATTTATTTCAACCTCATTTACTAATGATATCAATGTGATTCTTGAACTACATAACGGACTTGTATGGAAGTTGATATTATTAATTATCTATATAGTAAAACCATAAAATATATTTAATTCGTGAAGTAATTAACGTTTTATAATTTTATTGTGATTAAAGGATACTAGTAGACTTCTAGAATTTCATTCATACTTCTAGTCTTACGTTTTCATGACGTAATCGTTCGATGAAATTTTACTTATAAAGAGATAGTTTGAAGTCTGGATATGAAATAAGCTACTTTAGTTTTCAAAATAAATTTACAAGTCAGGTTCTTATAATTTATTTAAAGCCGTCCATACATTTGGTGCCGACGCTGTTGATGAACCACGACAATTGTAATAATCTTCATATTCCCGTCTTGCAGGTTATTGCTAATATGGATTTATACGATGGATAATGCAATCTATATACTCAGTTCACATTTTGATATAACACATTAGATGGACATCAGTTATAAATTTAACATCCAACTTGCTGCTATGCTCCTGAGCACCAAATTGGTACTTACTTCATTTCAGTTGATCGATTGTTGGTTTTTTATTGGTGGCTGGCATCAATTGCTGTGAACCCGACAATTGGCCAATTTAGACCGACCTCGGAGCCATCGGATGACAATAGGCCTCATACGACTGATGTAACATGAGATTTATAATTCTGTCGTGTATTTATTCACATTATAGAGACAGCATATTCTCAATAATACTTATATAAGTTACAAATTTCGTGAATGTTAGCTATGAATGGTTATTTAGCTAAATTAGATAATTAAGAAGTTCTACATAGTAAGAAATATCTATATATAAAAGAGGAAGGTCAACGCACAGCCGAAACCGCTAAACGTAGAATTTTAAAATTTTATTCATAACATCTTTGTATACCGTAAGTGAGCATTCCAAAGGGAGAAAAATAGGTCTGAAAAACTATTTAATCCGTGAGTTTTGAAGTCATACACGTGAAATTTAATATATTGGTTTTTGTTTAAAAATAGAAAATTCTGTTTAATCGTTTTTGGAAATTTTGCCTCTGACGGAGCATACGTGTGTATTACTTAATGGTATAATTTTCGCGTAAGACGTCGCGGGAAAAAGTGAAAAATTGTAGTGTATAATCGTTTCAGGTAATTCCACTCTGACATGGTAAAATACGCATTTAGGATATACTTTACTATATGTTTTTATTTACGTATATGATACCGTGGGTAAAAGCTAGTAGAAAGGAATAAATAATCATAGTAAATAGTTTAATCTATTCTTGCATTAAAATACCCAGTCTTTCTATCTCCTTATTTCGCTGCTACTAACTTCTCATGCTATAAACGGCGATGATTGAAAGGTGAGCAAAAACGATGCTACTATGCTAAAACGATCTGCAATTACACGTAGTTTTCTCGATAATTTTATTGTTTACAAATTATGAAACGTAGTAATTAGTATGCAATAGTAATGAATACGTAACTGTCTGTTTCGCTTGAATAAACTCATGTAAACATCGTTTATCAGTATCGCTGTTAGTCGTAAGATTGCATCAGAATCTTTCCTTCTTTCTTAATGAATATTTGCTACCCACATTGTGGCATTGACTTGAGTTATTTTATTAACACCTTGGTTTCTATTTGTCTGTGGGGATATTTTGTCAGGTAGTGGAACCAGGGTAGTTTGACCGGAGAGGCATCACCGCCACACTTATATTACACCGCCGGCTCACTTATGTTAATGATATTAGTCCTCGGGAGTAGTAGCATCTCATCTACTTTAGTAAACGATTTCAGCCATGTCCATGGGCGGCAGTAATTACTTACCAGCAGATGGACTACACGCTCATTTGGTGCTTCAATCTAAAAAAATAAAAGAATAGGCGTTGGGACAAAAATGTTTGCTTAAATTAGCTATGTTACCGTATTTACAAAAAAACTTTTACAAAAATTACATTTTTTGTAATTTGGTGAACTTTGCATTATATACAAATAATAATGTATGAAGATTGCTCTGTTAACCACATAAGAAAGGATGATCGACGACAATAATCCACTTGAAGCAATGAAGGAATAAAGATTGTACTGCATTTGCAAAGTACCGGCAAAAGTACAGAGTGGCCAATTTAAATACAATCTTTAACGATACCGACGAATGATAAATCAGTGACCCTATTTCTGGATAAGGGGTCACACAATTAGAGTAGGAGTCTGAAGCATACTTGATTTGATTAAACTGCTCCAATCAGTCGACATAGAACAGATAAGGTTGTAGGAGTTTGTGATGATTCTGTGGTAGAGAATATTTGATTCTTGGTAGAGATCTTTTGGTCCACTTGTGATTATGTTCGCGTTTAGTTTTAAGTATTCATAAATAATCTGAGGACATAATTTCTATAGAATTTTTTTATCAACTCAAATTAGATTTTCCTTTCGTCTTACTTCACATTCGTAAGCCACTCGTTAAGTCAGCCAGAATAAGCGTTTGGACAAAAATATTTGACAACCAACTGAATCTGAACTGTACCCAATATTACCTTGTTCAAAAATAAATTGATTTGGTTTGAAAAGAAAACTGGAAGCTCAGGTTAACTTAACTTGGTCAGGAGCAAATTTGGTTGTACGTTTCTACTAAACTTATGTTCAGATTTTTAGAACAAAAAGTGTGGCAGAATCGTAGGGAGGTAACCGGCAAGATAGTCTGACGGCCTGGTCAACATAGCACGCCGTCGTTGGATGAGTATAGGAAATGATCGGACATGGTGACATGTTGGAAATACTATGAGGAGACCTATACTCAGCAATGAGTAAACAAATTTTAAAGGGAGTGAAGATATATGTACAGCGGAATATCTCTAGTAGTAAAATTAGAAATTTAATATTATTTATTACAAGTTCCGTCTTATTTTATTAAGGATATCCGTGTAGATATCGCTACAAAGTTACTTTTAACCCGACCTTTGATCTGCATTATTGACTCAATTAGTTTTAAAACGATACAGCTCTTGTAGCTACTCCTGCTTAAATCCATATTTGAAGTTGAAAGATTCTGATACAAAATATAGTATAACATTTCTTTATACTAGTATTTTTTCGCAATATTTTATTACACTATATTGGTTCTTTGTCCATTAATTGAATTTTAGCTGCTTCAAATTTAGATGGAGGAAGACATGGCTATTTTTTTGTAATTAGTCTGAATAAATAAGACAGACGGGGCGTTTTTCCGGAACTTAAGAGATAAAGGGTGTTAGTATCTTATGGGACTACCACTTTAACAAAATTAGATTATTGGCAAAGTGATATAATTATGACGGGTTATATAATTATAGGTTCCTTATACTTAAGCTACGTGGTAAAATTAATTATACTTCATGCGGAGTCGTGTTACGATAGTCTCAGTTCGGAGCTTATCTAGCAATTATCTATATCGTGCAAGTTGAGAAAACTTCGATAGCGTGATTCAAAATTACTAGTAGCGCCATCTCTCAGGAATTCTGCAAGGTCGCCAAACATAAATTGTCAATGAAATATGTTTTCGCTTGAACAATGCCAATGTAGTAATGTAAGAGCTGTTATCATTAAAATAGTTTTTGCCCTTTTTCCTTCCTGAACACGATCGCAATTTTTGGTTTCCATTACCGTTCGATTGACCTCGTCTATTGTGTTTAGAAAACTTTCGAAATGTAGCTTGTTTCTCAATTTCCTATTAATAATCATACTGCTTAGAGGAAAGATACTGTTATGATGACTAAGATGGACCGCACAGAAGCTAAAAATAAACACGTACATTATTCTTTTACTGTACCTTGGGTTTGTTTCGATCGAAAAGCACGGTAGTTCTTAGTCAAATTCATTCTGGCAATGCACTAATCTGTATATTTACACGAAATGTTTCAGCGTGTTTTTCCCCCCTATCATTACTTTGTTATCCCTCAGCATAAAGATATGAAATTTCATGTGTAATATTATATTATCATCTTTCTAAAGGCCTGTGAAAAAAGTGAATAGTAAAGTTTGTTGGGTATGTAATTAACTTAGAATAAAGTTGTGGATTGAATTTGATATAATTGTGTATCACAATACTTTATAAGGCCGACATTTTAACCGATTGCAACGTAGGACAAGGTACTCAATTCGACTGTTTTTATATGAATTTGACGGGCTTATTAACACGAAATGTTTTTGATAGGATTTAGATTACAATTTAAAAGATATTGTAAATAAGACTTCATTCAATAAAAAATTAACTGTCACAAATGAACCGTAGAAATCGTAGAATGAAATTCAGCAATTCGTGGTGTAATGAAATTAAATGACCATTCATTTTATTGAGTTGCAAAAGCTAGTTCTTATGGAAATGTTGCTTTGTCACTGAGCTTATTTTTATTGTGGTTTTCATGTACGCGTAAGGTTGCATACGTAATGTCTGTTCCACATTTTGGTTTCCTTATATTGAGTCATTTCTTATTATGCTTATTTCACCCAGTGTACGGTAGGCTTCGTAGAAATATGTTAAAGTTTCGAGACTAGTAAGTATAATCCGCTTGTTTATATAGTATGTTGGCATTTAATGAGTTAGTTTTCATTTTTGATGTATTTGTTGCGTATGCTTTTTACACGTTTAGTACTTTTATTAAAAAGTTGAGACATTTGAAAGTTAGTGGAGAACTGGTTCAAGTCACTAACAAATGTTATCGTTATCAACGAGCAAAAGTTCCACTATCGTGTACGTAACTACGTTAGTGATGATTATTTATCTGCATGATATTTTCATTCAATTTACAATCTAAATACAAGAATACAAATCAAATACAAAACATGTGTGTTCAGTTATGTTCTATGTTTAGTATAATTATTTATTTCTAGTAGTTATTCAAAAGTTCCTTAGCACTTGTTCAACTCCTCGTTGTATTTTGTTCATAAATAGCCTCAATCCCTCCCGAGTAGAGTTTTATGAGAGCTCGTAAAGCAATAGTTTGGTTCACTTACTTCCGGTTCTTAAAATTATCCGTAAATGCTTTCCTGAGCACTGCAAGTAACTACTTTTGAATGGCAAATTATCTGCAAAATTTAATTCTAGTTCAAGTTGTTGCAGTTTCAAGTTTCGAGGATCATTATTGTGTGTGTTTTAAGTGGATGGTATTATCAGAAAAACAATTTAAATCCTTGTGTACCTGCTTATACTACTTGTGTACCTAGTGATAATAGGGAAAGAGAAGGGATACAGGTGAAAGGATACATAAATACATCTAACCCTTAAGTGTCGAAATTAGAACTGCGATTGTATTTCTGCGTAATGTCGACACGTCAATTTTTTATCTACTATTTAATTTCATTTGTAAATCGGCCAGTTGGAAATTCTAAACCATTATTCTTGTTATCCTGTGGATAAGGGATTGTGTTGGTCAGTTAAGGGTTATGTAATTCCGGCACTTACGGTATTTATTTGACAATACTGTGATAAGGGAGAGCTGTAAAATAAAAACATGTTTATTTTGCGCCCACAGTCTCATACTCTGACATCGTCGCGTGCAGAACTCTAGTGTTTTATATGCTGAGCATTAACGCCGACAGCCTTAGGCGCGTAGGCATACACGTATCCGTACCTAAGTACCGGTGTATGGTATCTAGCGTCTGGCGTTGGATTAAGTCGGTCTTAGACAACTCGTATTTACTTTTAAGTTAACGTAGAAACGAGTTAAGTGGAATAAAGTGCAATGTTTAAGCGCCTTAAATAGTAGCATACATGCACATGCATTTTGCTACATGCATTTTGTATGTAGTTGAGAATTGCAGTATACTATAGCATTTTACACCAGGATACGAATTAAATTATGTTCAATATTATATTGTCAAATGTATTTTTAAGTAACGTATGTATTAAAATAATAAGCAAACATGTTAATTGTGTGATGGTCAACAAAAGAAATATACATGAATATTCTTGGACATTAAGGAATATAAATGTCATGGTAATAGGTATATTAGATAAGTTCGGAGATCACAGACAAGAAAAAAATAATTATCTATTTTATGCATATATTGTCATCATGGCAGTTTATTCAATGTTACGTGCAAGCTTCCAGACGTAACTACGCCCGCATGCGTTTATCGGCATTGAAACTAGCATAAGTTTAACTTCAATATTGAAGTAACGTATTTTAACTCATTTAGGACAAATATGACGTTTAGTCGAAAATCGACCTATGTGACTAGTTTTTTTTTTTCCATTTGATGTTGTATTTCTATGACTAATAACGTATTCAGCGGACGATTCATGAGCTCAATTTTAAGCAGTTATCTAACAGTTAACGGTTGACACGGTTTTTGCGTTTGTTGCGAAATTGATATTTTGTAGCAAAAACGCCATCCAATGTTTTTCCACGCCACTGCTCCAGCGACAGCTGTCTTTTGTGATTCGACGACAGATTTTTCATGTCGAGCGTCTTCGAGCTTTTTATAGATGTGACAATAGAAGGCTTATTCTACTTTAGATGGGTATTTTTTGGTTGATTTTGCCTTCTAAGGCAAGTTTTTGTTACTATTCTTTGTGAAAGCTGTCAAATTGCAATGGTCTAGGAATTATAGATTTTTTACAATTGAGTTCAGTAACATCCCGATTTCTCGACTTGCTTCGTATTGGTTTTGAACAGAAAAAATACGAGATTAAATGTGGAAATACTTTCCACTTGCACAAATGCGCTTCATTGCTCCTATTTTTAAAGGTGATGGAAAAATACCATAACATTGCTGTAGCTCAAGCGAGACGGTGTAGGCTTTTGTAGGGTATTAGTGTGTATAAGCCAACTTGAATATTGATATTTTATCTGAAAAAATCCCGATGATCGAAAGTATTCTCATGTGACGACGACGCGCCAGTAACCCATAACACCGCGTAGCGATCACGAAACAATTGGCCATTGAGTAACAGATCGTTGTTTGCACAACTGCTTGCAATTGTACACTTGCTGTAACGTCGCGATGGCGACAAGGCTCCATGTCGATTGTGGGATTTTGTTCACAATAGTAAAGTCGATGAGGACGATGTATTTATTGATGGATTTTACATACTATTGTTATTGGTGCCGTTAGAATGTTATTTCAGTGGATACTATTTTTCCTGAAAGCAATGTCTGGTGTATGCTCTTAGTTTCTTTATCTTTTAGCGATACATACTGTTAAGGCATCATGAGTATTTTTTGTCCCATTTCTTAGCCATTCGTCCGTTATCGCACAAAAACAATTTATTAAACTGTTTCATGCTTAGTGACGATAGGACATTAAGTATCTATTTCTCCGAGTGACGATAGACTATTGTCTTGTGCAAACTTTATATTTTTGTTAAACGCTATTTTTATTAAAGCTTATAACGCGGATCTCTGTCTATACATATAATAAAACTGTAGAACAATTCGGTACATTGAATAAAAAAAATTCTCGAGGGGTCTTCGAATAAGTAACAGAAGCCAAAAAAACCATTTTGAATTTTTTGTCTGTCTGTTGTCCGGCTTTCACGCAAAAACTACTGGACAGTCGCAAGCGTTGTTTTATCAATGTCCTGTCAGAGAGTAACTTGACTTGACTACTTGTCAATTATATAGTAGTTTATATAGCAGAAAGACACTGATAATTTTAGAGGATTCTATGTGATGTCGTAATTAAACACATTTTCTTGCGTTTTCATTGTAAACGCTGGCTATACC
>DWTU01001218.1:0-13817 GCA_018251515.1 Cecropterus confusis | reverse complement strand
AGTTCTCTCGTTTCGTTGGAAGGGTGTGGTTGCCGGCTTACTTATATAAGAGGCGACCATCTTAGTCCTTGGGAGTAGCATCGCGTCTGTGGTAGACTTACGATAGAACCCCTGTTCTATATGAAGTTGCTTACAGACGTCCATGGGTGACAGTGACCATTTACCATCAGGTGGACTGCATGCTTGTTTGCTATTTCAATCTGATAAAAAAAAGGGCAAGTCCAAATTTTTTGTCATGTAAAGTACATCACTCGACTTAGAAGTCTATAAATTAGGTTGTAACTTTTAAAAGATTGCTGACATCTGATCAAAAACTATACTCAAATAACACAATTTAAATATTAGACACAAATAAATAGTTTATATTATTATAAAAATAATGAAATGGATAGACTCACATTTACATTGGTTGCATTAAACTGTTCAACACTCATCCATAAGTCAATAAAAACTTGCACTACTGTTTCTGTACGCCAAACTTCATTCCTGGACTGTGTTTGTGGGGAAGTGTGTTGGTTACTTATACCAGACAAATCTGGTATAAGTAAGAGTGATGGGGAGTATAGAGGCCTGTAAATGAATATTATTCTATTATACTCCTTTATATTTCGATTTATAAAATGTTTACATTTTCCTATAATATATTTCTGTTATCTACAGTTTCTGCTATATTATTATTAGAAATTGTTATTTCTATCACAAAAAAGTTGAATTAGGAACTTACCAGTTTGCTGTCTGCAGTGGAGCAGCTATGGGCACTTTTCCCGAATAATGGGGGATAAGTGGCAACACAGAATCATTCGGATCTAGTGGCAGAAATTGCTGAAGATAATCACATACAAGCGCAGCATATATGCTGCTTCCACTTTCCCAGGATTTTTTATTTTGATTATTATTTAGTAAATCCAAAGCAAAGTGGAATATGTAATAATCAAAAGGATCTGTATAGAAGATTAAGGAATATTTTTTGTGTTTGTTTTAAAACGTTACACATTTAAATTTTAGTGGAATTTTAAAATGTTTTCATTTCAATGTAAACATTTAAAATGTACTATATTGAAATGTGTTAAGTTCATCCAATTGAAAAGGATACTCAATGCAAGTGCTCCCACATTCATAGACTGAGAGTCCATACTTAATGTATCTGCATAAAACTGTGGACATCTTCCTCTTTCTAGAGTCATCTGTAAATCTAGCTACAGAAGAAATTTGGAAATGATTAAAACAGTAAAAAAATAAAATAGGAAAATATTGTTTGAATACAATATACTTACTGGTAAAATGTTTAATGGTAGATTGTACTTTAGTTGTGGATCTGATAATAATTTATAGCACAATCGGAACATTGGCCCCTGAGGCTCCAGGAAATTTATCAATTCAGAAGTTTCGCCCCTATTCCTCTCATATATTAAGGACCGTAGGCCCCAACCATTGTTATAGGGAGAAGCAAATATGTTACTAATCAGTTGAGGAAATATTGCCTGCAACTCCTTATTGGGAGGAGACTGATCAATGATTCTAGTAAGTCCTAACAGTTTTTCAGGCAACGGTAAGTTGAGACATGTATAAAATTGACTCTGAAACAGAATAACAGCATAAAATGTTTAAAGTTTTATGTTTTATTTTATTATTTGATTAATTTATTAATACTTACCATTATATCCTGCGCCATGGTGTTTTATTTACCTAGAAAAGTAAAAAAAAAAACATTTTTATAAATATTATAAAGGTTTTGAGGATGGATGGACGGATGTTTAACTCTTTCAAGCAAAGACTGCTAATTGGAAGAGGATGCAAATGATACACCTGGTTTAAGACCTGGATTATCATATAGGATATCCATTACCGTGTCAAGCCGTACCCACGCGGGCGGAGCCACGAGAAAATCTAATGTATTAATTAATACAAGATTTAGTTCGTTTAAAAAAAGGTTAGATTCACATACATTAACTGACCATGACAAGATATATATTAAATTGACTGAACAACGTTTTTACTTAGATTTTATGGACCATTGTAAAGTAATATTGGACGGTCTCTCTAAGGGTATAAAATAACTTATTAAAAGCAATAAAGGACACTTACCGCAATCAAAGTAAGGCGTAAGATTTAATACAACCAACCAAAACAAACCATTAGCGGCAACGGCAACATATAGCACCGATTTGACGAAATAAACCGAAAATAACGGACAGCAATTTCCAAACGACACTGATTTAGATTGTTATTATATTTTATAGATTTGTCTCATAATACAATTACAGTAATGTAAAATACATAAGAAGCGAAGAAAAGTAGAAAAAGAAAACGAAGCTAAAAAGTAAAAACATCCTCACATCACTGAATTCATATTCTATTCATAGACTTAATTTAAACCACAGAGTACATTTGTATATATTTTTATACTGAAACTTAAACTGCTTTATACTCAGATTTATAAGGATTAAGACCATGAAAAAATATTAAAAAATACAGACATCGCAGATAAAGTCACAGAAGTAGAACAAGAAGTCAAGGCCGTAAAAACATTAAAAAAAAAAGAAGCAGAACACTATACTTGGATAAAGTTGTCAAAGTCATGTTTTGTCATTGAATTTGAATGAATGTGATTTATGTCACGTATTTTTAGGTTTTCTTATCGCGTGTTTTAAGTTTCTTGATTTTTTATTGTTAGCAATTACCCTTAATAAAAAATATAACTAAGACTCGTTAGATTAATGTACGACGAGTGAATTATTTCATTTATTTATCTACGTTATGTTTTTATTTATTTATGTCCATAACCTTTGAGTTTTTGTGTTGGATACGTTACCGTCTATTATTAACAAAAACATGTGTGCAAATTCATCCATGGAGTATGATTGGTTCGATAGAATTGGACGACCTCGTTATGTGGTCGCACCAATGGTCGATGCCAGTGAACTGGCTTGGAGAATGCTCTGCAGAAGACATGGTGCTGAATTGTGTTACACGCCAATGTTCCACAGTAACGTGTTTACAAAAGATGCCAAATATAGGAAAGAGAGTTTCACCACTTGCCCTGCAGATAGACCATTGATAGTACAGGTAAAGTTAAATTATTACTTTTTATATGTAATAGTAAATATACTCCCTTACTGGTAAATTCCAAGATTCGATTTGGAGACTACTGCTTTTTTCACTGCTTAGCATTTGCCTGTTACAAAACATTTCAAGTTATGTTATTGTAGAAAGAATGAACCACTTATATTATAGGTGTTGTTACTCATTACCATAGCAATAAAAGAAATACAAATTGTACCATTACAGATTTTGCTCAATATGTAATGTGCAATTAGTTCTCCTAACTCACCAATGTAATGCTTAATCTGAGCTGTTACATCAGCAATTGCTTCTGGTGAAGGAACATGTTGAATATTGGTAAAAGTAAAATTTAAAAATGTGTATTGTAAACTTGAAATTAAAATTAAACAAAAACATTGATTTTACATACTTTTTATTTTGTTGTGGTAGTTTTGTGGCAATAATCCTGAGGTCATGGCTGCAGCTGCAAAATTTGTTGAAAATGAATGTGATGCTATAGACATCAACCTTGGATGTCCACAATCCATTGCGAAACGAGGACGATATGGTGCATTTCTTCAAGATGAGTGGAATTTGTTGAAGAGTATAGGTAGGATTCCTTTTTTTACCTCATATATGTGGGTGGCTACTGTGTAAAGTATTAGGAAATAAACTTAGTATAGCAAGGAAGCAGAGTATAGCAAAGTAATTAAAAAATACTTACAACATCAAGTGTAGGTATTGATTACACACAGGGTTTTTCTTTTTACTTTTTAAATATAGTATAAAGTATTATTTTAGTTACAGCAATGTCAAATGCAGTTAAAGTACCAATCACTTGTAAGGTGAGAATATATGAGAGTGTTGAAAAGTCTGTTCAATATGCGCAGATGTTGCAAGATGCAGGATGTAAGCTGCTGACGGTCCACGGTCGCACCAGAGAACAGAAAGGGCCACTTACTGGCATTGCCAATTGGAAGCATATAAAGGCAATAAGGTTTGTTATTATATTAAGATTGTATGCTTTAATTCAGCATGATATACTACAAAATTTAATGAACACATAGTATAGGAAGTGAATCACCAATCATCACAAGTCATTGTGCATTGACAATTTAAAGCCAATGATGTCATCATAGTTTCACTCGTGTTTGAAAAAAAGGTTACATAAATTAATTTGTATTTTTTCATACAGTCAATGTATTCAAATATATTGAAATAAGGACTAAATATTTCCCTTAAGATTTGTACTGTAAAGTTTTTTTCAGTTATTCATATTCAATTTAGCAGTTTTGGTTTGATGCAATTTTAAATACACACACAAATGTATTTCTCATAATACTTATTCTCAGACTTCCAAACTAATATTTTTGCAAATAAGTGCAATGTATGACACCCAGCATTTGTATCACATGTATAGATTAAATAAAACACATTTTAAGTCATAATTTTACATGGAATATTTGAGTAAATATTAGATTATCTGAGTGTAATCACAAATAGTTACTCATTAGATTGATACTTAGATCTTATTTTTACAGAGAAGCAGTAACAGTTCCAATGTTTGCAAATGGCAACATTCAATGTTTAGAAGATGTGCACAGATGCATAGACTACACAAAAGTTGATGGAGTGATGAGTGCAGAAGGGAATCTTACAAACCCAGCAATTTTTGAAGGAGTAAATCCATTGTCATGGGAGATGGGAGAAGAATACTTGAGTTTGGTGGAAATGTACCCATGCCCAACGTCCTACATAAGGGGCCATTTGTTTAAAATATTCCACAAAATGTAAGAATCATTAATTACATCATAATTTAAAATACGTAATTAGAATAAGCCGTTTATTAAGTTTTGACTGAAATTTACTTTTAGATTTACTTTTGATGAAAATAATGACATTCGACAACTTCTAGCAACAGCACAGAACCTAAATGATTTTAAGGAAGTCTGTATTCAATTAAAGAACAAATATTTGCCATACCATGAAGGAAGTGTACATTATGAAGATGACGAGGGAGTTATTCGCGTTGGTTATAATTTAGTGTTGCCACCATGGATATGTCAACCATATATTAGAATTTCCCCAGAAGAACATGTACAAAAAATGGAAATGGCAATAAAAAACCAGGTATAACATGTTTTTTATTTGTGCTGAATATCTTATACTATTGATAATGTTATTACAATTTTGTTATATCAAAATAATTTCATGCATTCTCAAGGTAGGTAATTTTAGAAAGTGCGCTAATATTACCTATCTTGAGAATGCATGAAGTCATTTTTAGTCGTTTTATGCTTTAGGAAAATAAGAGAATGCATGAGGAGCCCGACAGCAATACACTGTCCAGAAAAAAAATGAAAAAGTTACAGAGAATTTCGAGGAGGCCTAATAAGGATGTGAAGCAACAGTCAGAAAGACCTGGTGCAATATGCCTAAATGAAATATGCCCCAATCCTTTAGTAAGTAGTATCTTTATTAATTAAAAAAAACACTGTTTACAATGTCTTTAAAAATGTGGATATTGGATTAGAAGATAAAAAATGTTGCCAGTTACGAAACTTTTCCCTGTATGTATTAGAACAGAAATAGGAAGAACAAGGAAACCCCCAGTTATTTCTATAAGCTTTGTATTAGCATTAGACCTAAAATTAAACATTTCAGAGGTCTTAACTTAAATATCTAAATGATTCGCCTGGCACTCTGGGTGATTATAACCAACATTACCCCACTGCCTGTTATCTTATACTCATTATGTGCATTTACATTTTACCTCATAACTCTTACTTTCTTTTCGTTTTCTTTTTAGGGAGGTAAATGCTTATATCAACTTTGTAAAAAGTGCTGTAGGAACAAGTGTTACGAAGAGGACCTAGATTGCAAAGGACATGGGATACTAGTACACACGAGGCGGGAGATGGCAAAACGTTTCGCCAATGAAAATATGAAAAATGAAACTTAAGATACTATTCTGTGTAAAATACCAATTAAGTTATTTATGTACCCTTTAAAAGGTAAATGTTTTATTTTGAATAAAAAATATCAGTTGACAGTGTAAGTTATTTTACAAAAATTTCTTACAAATAAGAATTACAGATAATCCTGCTCAATATACGTTTCATAATTACAGAGCATATTAGTTCAAAAATAGCTTTAAAATATTGGTAAGTGATAGAAAGTTCGTTTAAAAATGTGATGTTATACTAAGAATTTGTAAGGTATAAACGTGTGGGTAATTGTATATCAACGGTCCCTAACCCTATAGTGGTAAGAGTTTGGCGGTTTTTATACACACACTTTTATATTAGGGAGAGTTGAAGTTACCTGCGGTTTAATTGTAGGATAAAGTGTGAATTGAAATTAGGCTAAATAAAGAACAACCATTTTATAGATTTAGATTTGCAATAGTATACACATGCATTATTTTCAAGGCATTTAGTCACCATTTATAAAAAGTATGATCAATTAGATGCCGAAAATTATCTATTTACTCTATGGCCGTGCCACAACGCAGGGAACTGTCGAAAACACCTTTGCATGGGAGGTTTATTTGCTCAGAGTGAATATTATATAGAAAGACCCGCAAAAGTTCACAAAGTTTGAAAGGTTGGTGTGACCTTAGAATTATCTAAGGTCACTTTCATAAATAAACACATAAGTATTTCGTGGACAGAAACAAAAGCGAGTAATTTAGCTAATCGACGCCGACCTTGAAATTGAGGCAGGGTGATGTCACTCTGTATTCGTATTTTTAAAAATAAAATAGGTAACTATCTAATTTGTTAGTGTTTTTGAAACGAAAACCTATGCAAAACATTTAAATTAACGCAAGAAATCCCCACCAACCTTTAGCATTGCGTCCAGTATATCAAATCCGCTTAACGTTTTCGTGAGTCTACTTCTAAATTATGGCAATTGAAATATGTGTATTGGCGAATAAATTATGATCTGGTTAATATGAAGTAAAGTTTTGGTACCTAAATACGTAATAAGTAAGAAGTTGCGCGCGCACAATAGTGTCCTATAGTTTTAGCGCTTTGTATTAGGTACTTTTTGTTTTGGTGTCCGGGGAAACAAACACCTAACATAGAAAATCGAAAGGAAAACTACAAATGGGAAAATGTTGCACATCAAACCAAGTATTAAAAAATCATCGAAGGATAAACGGTTTGCAACTACCGTTAAATTTGCAACAAATCGTCAGTTGGAGTGTATTAGCTGTTACAGCCGTAATAAATTGTGCAATCGTTAGTCAAATACAATTCTATGAACTGAAAATTATGTGCCTTATTATATTTATAATTTTATATATTAGTCATATAGTGTCACATGTTGCTGCATTAGCGATAGATCCGGCAGAGAAGGACTTGAGAAATCGTGAAATAAGTGAAGTTCCTGAATTTGATCGCAATTTGCATGCACACGTTATTGAAAACGGAAGATGTCATCTCTGTAACATATATACAAGTAATAAGAAAACAAAGCACTGTGGTTTATGCAATAAATGTGTGTGTGAGTTTGATCATCACTGCAAGTGGCTTAACAATTGCGTCGGTCGAAGGAACTATTCCGCGTTTATTGGATGTGTCACGACGGCGTTGTTTATATCTACTTTTACTACCATTTTGTGTATTGCTGATTTAGTCTTGTTTTTCAAACATCCTCAACTATTAAGTCCTGATGCACAGAAGTTTATCAATTGCAATACTGCAAATACGACAAGTTATGTAAAATTTTGTCAAAGTTCAATAACGTTCTGCATATTTTTAGTAATTTTGTGTGTTAGTGGGATCGCTCTGGCATGCACTTTATTACATTTGTGCTGTTTTCACATTTATATTTATTTGTTGGGTGTATCTACATACGAATATATAGTAAGAAACAATAACTCAGAAAGTACTCAAGAAAAATGTTGCTGTAAAACGTTAAAAAGTAAAATGTATTTATTTAAGAGGAACAAAGATGCGGCAGATCTTACAACTGATAGTGGAATAAGTCAAGTTACAAAAAAAGAAACAAATGTTGCTAATTTAGTGAATGTATTGATCGACAGTGAATTAAATAAAGCTACAAAAATATTTTCACCTGATAAGAATAAAGTGCACCCTCAGCATGATAGAGACATTAGCTAACGGATATTTTAAAAATATTTTACTCGTGTGGATTTATTTAATTTTTTGACACCCTATGACACGATATCTGCCGAAAGGGTGTGAGATTCGAATTCCGGCCGAGTATACATCTCATTGTATTTTTGTATTAATACGTTTTTTATAATTTATTAGCAGGGACGTGAATTTATTTTATAATTAAGTGTGCCTGCGCGAACTTTTATTTAATAAGAATAGGTGCTATACACGTACATCAGCACAAGTCCACAGTACCATGATAAGAGTCGGTTTTTAAATACTATAATTATTATAAATGCGTAAGTTTGTATGTTTCTTATTCAATAAATTACGGAAAAATAACTGATTTCCATTAAATTTAGTCCAGTTATACTTTATGTACTCAATGCAGTACATAAAGTATAAGCTATAGAACTATTAATAGTATTACTATTTTATATTGGTCACAAAACATTTAAATTTTAATAATATTATAAAGAGATTGTAGGACAGTCGCCTCCTACGTGAGACATCCGTAATTAAGGGAATGACTCACTTCACTGCCGTCTTTTGTATAAGCATAATCATCATCATTTCGCTTCGTCATTTTATTGCGTACTGTGAAGGACTGGAATAACTTGCCCGCGTCGGTGTTCCCGTCCAATTACAATGTAGGTGTCTTAAAGACAAGAGTCAATAGGCATTTACTTAGTTAATGCGATTCACCACCAAATACTATATCACCACTTGCATGCCACACCATCAAGTGGAAATGTAGTCTAGGATTAGCTTAAAAAAGATAAAAAAAAATGTTTAGCGAGATCCATGTATAGAACACATATGTATATGTATAGTCATTCCAAACGATTTCTTGATTAAGATAATGGAAGAATTGTTTTTGATTCCTTACACATTCATAGACACAGCTTAAATTCACGCTGAGGAAGTCGCGGGTATTCATTAGTCTATTTGCTATGTCCATTAAGTATTTTAAGCACATTACAATATTTGTAAAAAAATACTCGTACTATAGGAATATTTTATTAATAACGTTGTTGTCTATTACGTTAAAACAATTTATAATAATATGCACATCATTATAAATGGAATAATAAAATAATCTTTTAATAAATCAAAAACAAATATTGGCATTTTAATTTTTATTTTTCATAAAACATTGTTATATTTAAATATTTTTACATAAGACCTACATGGTACCATAATGAAATGAAGAAAACATATAATATTATTTGATACATTAATTTGATGTAATGCACAAATGCCCAGGTGCAACTGAAATTTGTTTTAATATAACACCCAATAGTCACACTTTAACCAAACCATATTACATTGTAAATCTTGAGCTCTAATCACGTCTACGACGACGGTTCTGCTCCTCCTGTAAATTACAAATAATTGACATGATTAGTTTCACACTTAATAAGTGATTTAAATAAAATAGAAATCGGTGCATGATATATTTTGCTGTGAATACAAAAAAAAAATACTATAAAATAAGTAATTGTTATTAGGAAACTATTTATATTTATATCGAAAATATGTGACTAAAAGGAAAACGGTTTTATACAGTCAGATTGTGAAATAATTTATAAGGCACTATTTATTAGGTGTCTATTTCAAATTTGATAAAGAGTGATAAATAATAGCACCTGTCTCATATAAAGGAAAATAGTAATGCTAAATTAATCAAGCAACATACCTTCTGTGTTAAGATGATGACCAGTCTTCTAAACATTCCAATAAAGTCAATGAAGAGTTCAAGGGCGTGTTGAACAAAGTCTTTGTTTCCCATCCTGCGTTTTTCAATAATAAGTTGAGTGTCAAACAACACAAAGCCGCACATCAAAGCAAGTCCAAGGTAGAGATGAGCCTGCAATGAAAAATTACGTTTACAAATTACGAAATGAAGTTACTACATTATTAATTAATTGGTAAATTATATTGAATTAAAAGTGAAGCCTTTACATATTCTACACTTTTCTATACTAATATTCAAAAGAGCAACATCAATTGTGACTACACAATGAAAATAAATTACATAAATTTAGATCTAAATACAAAAGAACATGCATTGAAATCTAGAATCCCCACTATTCTTATGAAGCTGTTAAAGTAACTATTTTAATTCATATTTTATATACCTGGTACAGGAAGTGAGACTGCATGAAGAGATTAGCAATAGCCATAATGGACATTGAGGAGAGAAGTGTCATCAGAGTGCCACCAAGGAACAGCCAGCTGCCTCGTTCAGCTAGCATGGCAGCAATGGAGAAGCATACAAACACGAGAGTAGTGCCCAACAGAGCTGTTACAATTATCGCCGGATCAACAATGCTAACATACTCCATCAGTGGCCCCAATCCCATACCTGAAATATAATAAATTTAACCATCACTCAATATCTAACTAACTGCTTCAATGGTTTGAAAGTTACTCTTCTTTAGGCGAGCCATGAGAGGGAAAACAGTGTTAGTTAAACAATTTTTGTAAAATAAATGGTTTAACTGAAGCATAACTTCCAAATAATTATATCAAATTAATATGTATTGTAAATGTACCATGTAATATAACAACAATAAACAGAACAACAGTACTGTGTTCTTTATTAATGCCAAAGAATGTATGTATGTTCATTAACATATTTTTTTTATTACATAAAAGAGCAAATAGGCATGATGATTACTTGATAGTAAACGGCTACATGTAATCAACTTCAGGATTAGAGTCCTCTTCAACTTCAGATTGGAACTCAGATGTATTGTTATTCTTCTACCAATTTAAAATTATTTTATGTACTTATAATAATTACGTACTAACCTAACCTACAATATAGCTAATTAAATTGTTTGTAATATTCTTATACTATTGAATCACTAATGACTGAAATTAATATATTGCACAATTTTGTCATACCTGATGTAAGCCCGACACCCAGAAGATAACCGAGACGCATGCTTGTGTTCTTGCCATTATCAGGTGTGGCAATAAGCATTAACATGAGGCCAGCACCCACGAGAGTCGAAAGTAGTCCTGCCTGAAACTGTGTGTACATATCCACATACACCCCAGCACAGGCAGACGCGCAAGTCATCATCAGCGTTCCATAAACATTTTTAAGATGTTGACGTACTGGTGCCTCCCTGCATGAAGTAAAACATGTCTTAATAATCATGTCGCTGTTGATAGCTATGATTCATTTAATGTACATGCTATTGAAAAATGATGTATTAAATGTATTTTTTCTTTGGTTTTTGTCTCTTATGTAAATTTCTATGAAGGTCAATATTAATTGTGTGCCGGTAATGACAAAATTTGTATGAAGGTCAATATGATAATTATTATTTAAAGTATGAAAACATCTTTAAAGGTTGTAGAACATGTTGAGCAGGGTTTACTCTGCAAGTTCTTATCAAGTCATTTGAGTTTAAAATTGAAAAAAGTTGATTTGTATAGTTAAATCATTTTAATTCAGTGAGGTATAAAATGAACACCTCAGTGAAATTAATGAAAACCATATTCTCAGCTCCCAATCCTTAACTTGGTTTATGCTTAGATAATGACATTTACTTTATTTATACCTATGTAGTCCTTATTCTGTATAGATTATATGGGTGAATAATTTATTATTATTTCCAATTAGTTATAAACAATCTTATTACATTTTACTAGTTAATGCAATGTTTCATGTAAAACATGCAGGCATTCACAGCCACCTTACATAGAGGTTATTAGTAATGACCACAATTATGTTATTAATGACCAGAATGATCACATTTATAAAGCATAGTTTAAAGTTTTCTTTTTTTTTATAGTATGGAATTAGCAAATGAGCATGCAGCCCACCTGATGGTAAGTGGCCACTGCAGTCCATAGACATCTGTAATCAACCCTAGGTACGATCAAAGTCTCACCTAAGGTTGGCCACAGATGTGTTGCTACCCCTGAGAATTAAGATGGAATGCCTCGCAAAAGTATGTCTCCCTTACCACGCCCTTCAAACCAGAATACAACAGCGCAGAACACTGCTGTTATTAGGCAGAAATAGGTGTGGCGGTGGTGTTTCCGGCGTCGAACCACAAAGAGTTCTACCACCTTCACACACTTTTTCACATACCAGAACTTTTTTCAAACCGACGTAGGCAACGCGTATGCGCATGTGTTGACCTTCACCATATAGCAATTATTTATTACTAATACTTTGACAAATCAGGGGCAAGTGTCTCGGTTTCGAATTCCAGTCACCTGATTTAGGCAGAGTTTAACCTCGAAACTATTTTTTTTTAGATTAAAATTGGGAACTGTATGGCCTCATAACAGAATACATGATATGGGTATTCTTCGGGGACTTCGTGTAAAATACTAAGGGATTATACAAGAAATAACGGTTAAATATATCCAGATGAACAATTCCAAACAAAACATTTCGTAAAAATATATTATTGGAGGACCTTCAGTATTTCAATACTCTGAAAACATTGGGTTCAGTATTGAACATCTGAATATCATTTGGTCCTTTGAGCCAGACGGATCGGGCCGTCCGTTGAATTATTAATGGGCGATCCTCAATAGAGCGTTACAGGAGATGACCGCGTCATGTGCGATCAAAACATTTTCAATCATTTTTGTCAGGGTTTCTCAAAGTTTGCGTAGGGGCGTCCTAGGGTGTTGCAGCGCAACATTAAGGGAAACGCGAGATGTTGCGTACAGTTCGTATGCCGGGAACTTTTTGTTTTTTGCCTCGTTATGATAAGGGGATTTGAAAATCTAGGACAATTCTCTAGAGTTTCAAATTCTTGATTATTATTACTTTTTTAGAATAGAACGTACAATCTTTATAGTCTTTGAATATAATACATGATATAGCTATTTTTAGAACGGGACTACGTGTCAAAACATCAAAGGATTATACAAAAAACAACGTCTAAAAATATTCCAATATTATACAATGAACAATTTCAAACGAAATGTTCCGTAAAAGTATATTATCGAGGGAGCTTCAGTATTTCAATACTCTGAAAACATTGGATTCAGTATTAAACATCTGCATATCATTTGGTCCTTTGAGCCAGACGGGTCGGGCGGTCCGTTGAATTATTAATGGGCGATCCTCAATAGCGCGATACAAGAGATGACCACGTCATGTACGATCAAACACATTCTCAATCATTTTTTTTGTCAGGGTTACTTAAACTGTGCGTCGGGGAGTCTTGGGGCGTCATCCCACTTACGTGAAAAGCGAGATGATGTGCACAATTCATTTGATTGCGATTTCCTTGTCTTTTGCTTCCATGTGGATTCCGTATGATTAAAGATGATATCCCATCGTGTAGATTTTGCATAGCAAATATACAGTTGAAACGGATAAAAAGGTTTATTATACATTATTATACCTTTCTGTTTTTTTGTCTTTTAAACGCTTTCTACACTTATAGCCCCACACTAGGATTTTCTCCTGTGTCATGGGTGCCATGCACGCACGAAGACGAATCCACAAACACCCAGACCCAGAACAGAAATCTAAACTCATCATTCAGATGTCTGTCTAGCCTGGGATCGAACACGGGACCCATTGCGTGTCAGTCCGGTATGATGACGCTCGACCACGTGGGTCGTTTAAATTGGAACAGCCTCCAATTACCCTGAGTT
>DWTU01001217.1:0-13821 GCA_018251515.1 Cecropterus confusis | reverse complement strand
TCTAATGGTTCCAGAGATATCGTGATGAGTGACTATATACGTGGAAATCTCTTATATATATATATATAGATAGATAAAGTGTTAAATATTTTGCCGTCCTCCAAAATGTGCCGCTCGCAGCCTTGCCCCCCCCCCTCCTACATCATTAAACGTTGCTAATTTGTACTAAATTCACTATAATAGTTTCTTTTTTATAATACTGTCAGATGGATTGCATACTGGTTATAACGATCGGTCGGGTCAAACTCGTACCTTGTATATATGCAGTAGTCCCGCTAATACGAACCACGCTACCGTTACATAATTTATCTTCGTAACTATAATACCAACTGTAAGACTCATCAGAGTCGTAGATACGGAAAGGGTAGCTCCAGTATAATCAACATGGTAATTAAGTTCGGACCCGGACACGGACCCTCGCGAAGTTTTCGTATAAAATGACATGTCATTTGAAACTTGCGCGGATTTCACTACGGGGAAACTTCACGTAAGACGTGAAGTCAAACACATGTATGTTGCATGGAAATAGTTTTGAAACTAATAAAATAAAATTATTACGATTTAAATGGATATTACTGTGTATGCGTTGGGTAATAATTCTTAATTATATTAAACTTGTAATTAAAAATGATGTAAAAAAATATTGTAACACATTTATATATGTTACAAGATTAAGACCACGATGTTTTCATCGAGTAAGCAGTGGCAAACGAGAATGCGGACTGCACGTTAGTTTGGTACTCCTAAATCAAATGGTAAGTGGGCACTCATGCCCATGCACATGTTTAAGCAATTATAACTTCATCTTTAAGAAACTATCAACATTGTTACTCCCAAGGATACAGATGGTCGCCTTATATGTCAGTGAGCCAGTAACCACACTCTTTCACCAAAACGCAAGAATTGCATCTCGTTCTATTACCTTGAAAAGCTTATATATTGAGCTTTGAGCTTAACCTCTTTAACATAACTGTAATAGCTATGCTAAACAGATCTAAAATTGGACCATTTCAGAAATTATACAAGAAAAATATAATTTAATTCCAATGATTAACGTCCCCTCGAAAAAAGAACGAAGTGTACATTAAAAGTGCTTCTAAAACATTTATCTCGAACTTATTATATCTTGTTACAGGCTGGTACCGCATTGGCTGCTCGTCATTCTCATCACCTTCATCGACCAGATCTTCAGCCAGGACACCGACAGGGAGCACCAAGGCCCAAAAACCTGCGGGGGCCGGTTGAAAGGCCCCGTAGGGGTCATCCAGACCCCTAATTTTCCCAACCCGTTCCCCGTTCCGATTAAGTGTAAATGGATAATTGAGCATGACATCACGAATGGGTCTATATTCATATACTTTACCCAGCAGTATACCACTAGTGGGCTAACGTTCACGGAGTATTTGTATTATGACGAGTCCTACAAGCTGGGGGAACGAAGAGCACTGACTGTCACAGAAGAGAACATTACGAAGGTCAATTTGTTACAGGTAAGATTTTTTTTTAAAGATCTACAAATAACTAAACTTTGAGATTCAAATATCGGATTAAAGAAAAAATAAATAAACAAGCAATAATGACACGCCAGCATAGTTTGGCCGAATACTACATCGAACTTTTATTATTAACTTTAAAGCATTTCACGGGTCCCTACGTTTTAATAGGGACGATCAAAAATACAAATTGCACGAAACACGCAAATTTCATCAAAAACGCTGGGTTATATTCAAAAGATTGTGCAAAATGCTGAGAATAGAAACGATATCTCGCTAGGATAAGGAGATAGTTTTACGATAACAGGATTCTAGTCTCCAGCCAATGTCTAATCTGAATTTTATGACATATCTTTTCACTAAAGTAAGCTAAGTGTACTCGACGGGCCGCGAGACTCTATCATCAATTCAATCAAATGCAGAGGCTCCCAGGTTTTAGTTCTCCATATGGATAGGTTTTGACTTTGATGTTGATGAAATCATAACTATTATCTTTAGTTGCATCCTTAGAACTACGATCTTCTTTTTTTTCATAATCAGCTTGAAATAGCAAACAAGCAGGCAGTCCATCTGATGGTGAGTGATAACTGCCGTCCACGGACGTCTGAAAGCAAATTCATATAGAATAAGAGTTCTACCTGAAGTTGATCACAGATGCGTTATATTGGTGTTACCTTCATGGATTGTTGTGAAACATTTGTAGGCGCGTGTAAACCTGATTGTTAGCGTCGCAATCGCCACACCGTAAATAGCGCCATCTGTTATACAATGTCAGAATTATTCAGTATCGATCAAAACTAACTATTAAGTGTTATTTTCAGTATGTTATATATTTAGTTCCTGTCGTAATCTTATCTTTTATGCATATTACTTGTAAAAATACGATGTTTTACCTCACCTAGGCGTCCCGTGACTGCTATTTTTTTATTTATAGTACTTTCAATGCTGTAATAGAAACCTCGTATGTATGTGTGGTTTGGTGTGTAGCACCACTCCGTCTCTTGCCGAAGATGTCGTAAGACGCCGTCATTTGTCACATCAATACCTATTGCGGTCACCGATACGCATCGCACCGATACGCCAAGCGTATAGGTGTCCAGCGGTGAACCTCAAAGAGATAATGATTGAATGTGTAAATCACATATAATTTTGTTTATACTTAAACAAAATTTATCACTTAAAAAAGGAGTATAACAACACATATTTATACGTATATTACAAAATCTACAAGGAAAATGTTACCTAATATTATGGAACATTCAAGATAATATTCATGAAGTGAGTCGGACGCAATAAAACTTTCCAAGAATAAATGTGAAAAGTTATTCAGAGTGAGACAAAGGCTTTTAAGGGAATTGTGGTGACATACCCGTGTAAGATATCAACCAGGGAATAAAATGCGAATTGAATCAAAGAGGACTATGAATTGTCTCAAATTCTAGATCAAATTATAGTTGGAGGTAATACTTACACTACACTTGCACGATTTGTATTGTAACGGTAAAAATAATATTTCGCGTTCAATGCTCATAACAAATGGGTTCATGACATTAATTTTGATACTATATTTATGTTGTATAAGAATAGGTTAACCTAAATTAATTATAGGATTTTCTCAGATTTTTCAACACATTTTAATTGAGCGAACGATAAACGACGAAATAATAGATAGAAATACAGTTTTTAAAATACTTTGATTTGTTTCCTGCCACAATGGGCTTGAAATCAGGCACATGCCGTGAGTTCAAGTCTCGACAAGTTTAAATATAAATACAAGAAATGCTGAATCATTTGTCTAAATGTAAAATTGTTAAAGGAGCATAAAGTGCTCTACTGAATTTCCTGTTCTACTAATCTGCATATTAAGGACCAACATAGCCTAAACGTTACTATTGCGAAGAGAATCCTTTCAGAGTATTGCGATGGTAATAGTTAATGACAAGTTATTATTTCATTACAAGATAACGATTTCTTCGGGCAACCTCTTTAAATTTTACTATTTTGTATATATCGGTATTATGTAATAACCCACTTCCAATTCGGAAGTGGTCAGAATATCTCTTATAAGGTTTTACTGACAAGTTGAGCTTCGTAGGCTCTTTGTACAAAATGTTTTATTGAATATCACGTATTTGTCCACAAACAGACGTTTAACGCCATCTATCGAATAATGCACGAGAGTTTTAGTTGTACCCGTATAACGCCATCTATCGTATCAGTAATGCGGGAAAGCTTCAGTTGTACCTACATATGTATCTGCTTCAAGACCCTTACTCTTCAATTGCCTACATTTATCTCTTATTACCAATTTAAATTTCTTTTCTGTCCCTTCGAACCATCAACCTCTGATTCGTTGATTACAAAATGTAGACGGCCTGCTGGTGTTGTTCTATGCTTTCCACTAGGTGGCGCGATTAGTTTCATTTCTTAACTACATTTTAGTATCTTGGTTGTAATTCAGATGTGACTTAAAATTTATTAACAACTTTATCACAGCGCCATCTTTTGGTCCATAGTTAATACCTTGCCTACAGTGCCACCTATCGGATCATCGAGTACCTATAAACTAACATTTCAGACCAGAGTATATAAAAACCAATGTATATTATTATAAAGATTAAGTATCTACACTGGCTACAGTGCCATCTATCGGATGGAAATGTATACTTTGGAAATAGAAGCAACTATGCGTCCTTACCAGACTTCATCAAAATCGATTAAGCAATTTTGCAGAAATACGAACGTGGTGACACATGATGTATATATTATGTATACCATTATTGCCTTTTCAGAGCACGTTGCGTTCTGGGGTGTTTTTTCTTAATGTATTTTGTTTTCTAGCGACGTAGAAACTTAGTAAAACTAACTAACTAGACAGTAGCAGACATATCAGGTAACATTAGTCTTCAAAGAATTAAAGTAGCAAGCAAGCAGTCCACCTGGTGGTAAGTGGTCACCGCTGCCAATAGACTTCAGTTTCCAACTCCATATAGTTCTATCAGAAGCTGTTCTATCAGAATCAAGAATGTCACGGTGGTGACTTTTATAAGTCACTCTATGTAACACTCCCTTCCATCAAAGGACAGATTACTTCACGATAGAAATAGGTGTGACGGTGGTAATTCTCTCAAACCATATTGCCTTTAAGTACCTACATCATAATCAAAAAAGGTGTAGATTGGGATTACCAGAATAAAACAGCAGTAATAAGTTTAACAAAATTTATTAGCAAATTAACCTTACATTAATTGTAACAAAATAAATAAATATATGGCATTATCAAGTTCGTTTAACATTTGTTAAAATATGTCTCTAGTTATCATTTGCATGAGAACTAGATTAATATAATAATATCAAAACATATCGAGGTTTCACCCCACTTCCCGATCCAGATCGGCCATAGTGTTTGATTGTATCAAACACTATGGCCGCGCATTTTAATGTACAGACAAGTGGGGTCAAACCCTTACAAACATATCATAATCACAAATTATATAAATTGATACATTATTTGGTCGCTAACATGGAAAACATATTTTAAAAAGCATCGAAAACAACTCAAATGCTTACATTAACATCCATTATATAGTCTGCTACAGTGCAGACAGAATATCTATTCTACATCTAGATCTTGACCAGATCCGGCTCTAGAGTAGAACGAATGAAGCGGAGGTTTCCCAGTTAAAATCCGCTGACAAAAAACGTAAATGGAAAAGCATTTTGTTATTATATCTTAACTTTTCGACATCTTCAGTACGTTGGTCAGCAAGAGACTACTGTTGGGCCTCGCTCCATACAAAATCTAGCCTAGAGCCGACACTGGTAACAATTTTTCGGGAGACCTTTGTTCAACGGCTTCGACGATATTCATTAGATACGACATATATCATATCTACGACAGAAAAGATAAATAGATACGTAATACAACACCAAAGTACAGATAATGAGATATTACGATATCTTGCAATATATTCAATACACTTTGACATTCGCGACACGATTTTTTTTAAATGCTGATCACAGGAGCCTGGTATTCTTAGAGTAATGCACCGTATAACATACAATGAGTGATGACAACATATTTATAGCACGGTAACACGACTTTGTTAATCTAAAAAGCCTATGTTCCAAATAACCGTGGTACTACGCGCCTGAACAAGAATGCCCTAAAATTGGCAAAAGCTATATAGACATTCAAGATTCTACTTCAGACTTTGCAAGGAGTCTCCGTCAAGGTGTTGGGGCTACGTTGGCAGACTCAAGGGTATAGTTTGAGGGGGACCCCTTAACTCATCTGAAGCACAGACGCATCTACAAACAATTAAATTTATAATTACGCACTAATTTTTTTTTATATTTGGCATTTTCGTAAACATACACGAATAATATAATGCACATAGATTCATAGTATCACTACTTTTTTGACCAAAACCGCGAATGCATATTTAAACATACTATTTTACAATATAAAGGTCATCCGATTAGTTCTCATGCTTGTCACGTATTGTATATTTACAAAATACGATTTCGTTAACTATAATAATAATATCATTAATAAGATATACGTATATATTAACAAATTACAACACCGATCATATAAAGGTGAGTCCCTTTTACTTGCAAATGATAATAAACCGCCTAACATTAAAGTTTAAAACACCGAAATATGTACAAGTAGCTGCTGACCAATTGCTACGTAATACTCATAAAAGGTTTATTAGTAAATAATGTATATAGACACATATAATACGATAGTGAGTTAATAACTAGATAGATGATAGATAATCATTCGGAAACTATTCCCATGTTATAGACTCTAATTTTTCTATTATATTTATACAGATATTACACAAAAAGCAAATACTTGATACAGCATATCAAACTATGGAATCTAATATAAATTTGCTTACATACTACTCACATAGTAATACGAGTAATATGTGTATGCTAACATGATAAAACGTGATGAATTAGTGTAAGATTATTATCAAATAACAAAGAATTTGCTTGTCATTTGACGTGAGCATGCTAGACCAATACCAATATATATAATAATATTACATCTTTTTAATAATTAATAGTACAGAAGAACGTTACTCCGTTATACGATTTGAGGGTAGTCGAATATATACAAACAACCCTATACCTACACATAGATCTACATTAATGACCTCAAGTACTCGCCCCGTGAGGTCATTTTTATCGCGTTATTTTACCACACAATAAGATTACAATTATTTAATTCTTAATGTTATAAGAGGTAATTATTGTTTTAGAGATTTAATCTAAAGCCCCCCTGCGACTTCAACTTGGAATGTTTCGGTGGAACCTTAAATATTAAATTTAACAATTTCAAACAATACTTAACAGAGTATACACACGATTTCAACATCACTACAAAGTAAAAATTGATTTAAGTAGAATTTTACCTACTCTAATGTTAAGTTCATAGTTTTTAACGGGGTTAGGTATAAAACCATGCACTTAACCAACTTTAAAATTCCATTTAAATGATTTTATGGTGTGTAGTGACATTGAAACAAATTAAGGTTAAAGTAAATATAAACGTAAAGATGAACTTAAGTCCGAACTCAAACAATTACTACATCCCTCCCTTCTCCCCCTCCTTTCACCTTTCGGGCTAAACCATGTACAGATAGAACCAGTCCGAATAGTGTATTGTTTTTTTTTATACAAAGTACACGAGCCCTATTAAAATAATAAAAAAAAAACAAATAACGTAACCAAATTTTGTAAGTGATAAAATATTTACAAAATTAAATTACACATACATGTAGAATTAAAAAAGACTCTGTAATATTAAATACATAATATTAAAGAGTCTTCAATGTTAAATCTAATGAGGAACCACACGAAGTCCAAATGTATTAGTCACATAACGAGACGTGATAGCCATTATAATATTAAATCCATTTCAATTTACATTTAACGAGAGCACTAGTCGTAGTAATCACAGAATCATTATCAAACTTAAAGAGATTGGATAATATATATATTTACAACATTGTCTTAAGTATTATATTGTACTTTCACAGTTTTGTAATAAAATAAGGTATAATGAAATGCTAATAATATGAAAACGAGTACCACGTATGCAACAATATGTTCTGTTTTTCTTTCTACTGTCGTATCCTGATATTTTAGATTCTTTAAGAAAATATGTTACAGTATCGTAGTTAGAAATATCGTAATTATATTTATAATATTCTGTAGTATTACGAATCAAGCTAGCACCATGAATCATTATGGGCTACGATCACAATGACTCACAATGGCTTTGCTTTGATAAGTCGTTCTCAAAATGACCAGATCACGATGGTAGTAAATACCCCTTGGGGCTTTCACGTACAACAGCAATCAAGATAGCATCATGAGCCGTTATGCTCCTGAGTCATAACGACTTATGATGTCTTTGTATTGATAAGTAGTTCTTAAATAACCGGGTCGAAATGGTGATTACCGCCCTTTAGGGGTTAAACTTTCAGTATCATAGATCACACACAGAACATCATGGATCGTTATGTTCCAGAATCAGAACGACTCACGATGTCATTGCGGTGATGGAAGTTAAATGACCGGATCATGGTGTTTGATAACGATGCCAAACAACAATACCACGACACGGCACAATTTCATCACCAGTATTATAGTGACAATTCCATCGATACTAACACACCGATTAAGACAAATTTAAGTACATCAGAGTTTTTTTAGGAATAGAAGTAGCGCACGAGTTGCAGTCCACCTGATAGTAAGTGGCTACTGCTGCCCATGGACTTCTGTAATCAACCCCAGATCGGATTAGATTCCTCACTGAGGTCGATCGCAGATGTCGCTACTGGTGAGGACTGAGTTGGAATGCCTCGGATGAGTATATCTCCCTTACCACACCCAAACCAGAATACAGCAGTGCTTAACATTGTTGTATTAGGCAGGAATAGGTGTGGCGGTGGTGCCGCCGGAGTCGAACCACGATCGGTTCTACCACCTTCTGTGCTCTGATGTACTAAGAAACATATTGCCACAACGTTGATAACACTCTGGGGTGTTGATACCTAGCCTGACACTTATTTATTCGGATGTGAGTATTGTAAACGTGACATTGTCACGTTATTTTTATCCTTAGCTGTTCATTACTGACTCATAAACACTAATTTAGCGTTAACAAATCATATAAAAAGCAAAATAAATTACAGATCATCCGATCCCGCGTAGGTATCTTATAGCCAATTGGATTTCAGTGAAAGATAAACTATTTACAGGTGTCTATAACTGACTATTATCCTAGCTATCCGTCGTAAACGGGACCTTATATAGATGTTGAGTTTCCTTCGGCATACAATAGCGTTCTTGGGTCGGATAATCTAAAAACCATAATAAACATATCAAACTTCACGCATCTATTGCGTTTACAAGATGCCTATAAAGTATTCTTAATATTCTAACGTGACCGAATGCTTGCAGTTTTGCTATATTTTACAATTTTATTACGATCCTTAAACTATTCAAGCGACTTATATTTACAAATCACTTAAGTCACTGATACTTATAAATATGGCGAATATTTCGCTCTAAATGGTGAGGACATCGTACGCCTTGCAAATTGTACAATTATATACTAAGACACTTAACTATACTAAATATGTGCTGCAGCCTCGCCTGAGAACATGCAACACTTCCTAAATTACTCGCATAAGGTGGACAACGTAAGCAGGATATATATGTATGGGATGTTCATACGAGTTTTTCCCTTAGTCGCCTCGTACGACACCCACGGGTAGACTTGGGGTGGCCTATTCTATGCCGGAACCACACGGCAAAAGAATTCAACGGATAATAAAGATTTGTTTTACAATTATTGATCAAAATAGTGTTCAGAGGCAAATATGCCTACGCTTTGATGAAGTGGTAGCTTTGAACGATCATAATTGAGAAACATATTTGCGCTACTTTTAAGATGTTCTTACGTATTTTACCCTTAGTCGCCTCCTACGACACCCACGGGTAGACTTGGGGTGGTCTATTCTATGCCGGGACCACACGGCGAAAGACTTCAAGAGATAACCAACATTGGAATCCCGATTGACCAAAATGATGTTCACAATGACACAAATGATTCGCAACTATACATTTGCTCATTCAGATACAGTGTGGAATGGAGACAAATGTTCACTTATATACAGGATGGTAATATATGTTGTACCCTTAGTCGCCTCGTACGACACCCACGGGTAGAATTGGGATGGTCTATTCTAAGCCGGAACCACGCGGCGAAAACCGAAAATAATTAAAATCTCATTAAAACTACGTTCTCTACAGATAAAAACCACAATCGAGAGGCACATATTTCCACATTTTAATTTTGACCCAATGTTATGTAAGCAAACAATAGAATAATCATATCGCGACACGATACACAATTCAAAACAAGCGAACTTCATCCGTTTAATGCATGCCTGCACGAAGCTTTGCCTTACTTCAAGATACGCCAGTCCATTTTGTTTTGCAATCGTGAACGAGGAGAATACGTAATTATGACATACGCAGGTATCTTTCTTAAATCATACAAGTTTTATGTTAAGTTCCAGAAAGTGTACAGAAGTAAAAGAACATGAAGAAATAACTATCTTGTAGAAGGTTGAATAAGAAGTTTAAAGTGAAATTACGGAACAAATTTGTTTTACAATCATACTCACTCTTTCTCACGTCTCAGAACGCCTATAGGATAGTAGCCTAAATTCTTCGTATAACAAAGATAAAATCCAGTAGATGATGTTATAGAAACTTTTTATAGTTTTTCGACTACAACAATGTCTACATTCATAGGAAAGCCTACGTTCAGACGTGGACTAAGGATTAGTGAGTGGATAATATGAAAATAGTCAGTAAAGATATGATATGGTATGCAAAGGCATAACCTTTTGCATATTAAATCACGTTTCTAACGACTATATTTATAAAATAGATGTAGCAATTCGATCTGATGGTAAGTGACAACCGTTGCACATGGATATCTGTAATCAACCCCAGATAACATAAAATATCAATCTGAGGTAAACTACAGGTGCGTTGCTACCCTATAATTGAGCACTAAGTTGGAACATCTCAGATTAGTATGTCTCCCTAACCACACCCTTCCGTCCATAACACATCATTTACACTGCTTTTCACACACACACAGCTTACCACTGCTATTAAATTGGAAAGATAGGTGTGGCGGTGGTGCTTCCGGAGTCGAACCACGAACAGTTCTACCACCTCAAAATGGTTGGATGTTGAATCAACACTAAAAATAACCCTCTCAAGTCGCGCGTTGTTGCTTCTTACCAATTGCTTTCCATTCACCAATTACAGAACGAGTGCTAATTCTTTAATTGGTATTATTTAATAAATATATCTATATATACACAAACATTACTAGGGCGACGCCGCGATAACTAATTACCTCCTACGTGGAGTCACCCGTACTAGAATAGTTATGTATATGACTCTCTATATGTACAGTAAGTCATAAGTTTCCTTACATATTTCGCTTTGGTACTGGATCATTTGTTTTCATGACATATCAATATACATACTTAGATATACCTAAAGATACACATAAGAATCAATGTGACTTAAGAAATGTACAAGAATTGATTGCTCGTCAATTCTCCTATCTACAGAAAAAGCCTATCAGAGATATATATGTACAAATACTTATATCACTGTTATTTTAATACAGTTAACGGGTGATTTAACCCGGTGACTACCTTTATCAACCTCCTTTACCGTTACGGTAATATTTACAAGTTTCGCTTATAATATCCGTTTTTATATCTATGTAATATATATCTGTATATACCTTAAATAATTTCAATCAAATGACGCTCTTCATTATATATTTACACGGATAAAACCTTACCTTACCTAGTGCAAAAAATAATAAATAATAAAATAATCAATAACCAGACAAAACAAACAAACATATCAAATCATACAAACTTTCAATGTTTTCCTAAAATACACTGTGACCCTCGAATTTTGCTTGGCGAAATTTTGAAGATCAAAAATACAACTGAATATATAATACTTTTATAAATATGGAAAAAACAACTTATACAAACTCTTCATAATAAACAAAAGATTACTTAATAATTTCGTTACAAAAAAAAAAGAACTACAAAATGAATGACAAAATACTCCAAACAATTAACTGAATGTTAAACGTTTAAAAAATTAAACGTAGATTTAAAGTGAAGTATAAAGTTAAATTATATGAACATTGTGCATTTTAACTACTTATTCCTTATCATTACTTAAAAATTACATTTAATATATAATATACGTGATTTATATATATACAGTCTCGCTATAATCACGGTTCTACTTAATTATTGTTTTGAAAAGGTTTCTTCAGTTATAGATCACATTTTACATTTTGTATGTCTCTGTCACTATTCCCTAAAATATTATTATAAGTTTAACTCGGTATTTCACAAAGAAATTGAAGAAATAATAATATAATTATGTCATTGTATAATTGAAATGTACAATTTCAATTATACAATGAAATAATAATACAGAGAGTATTTTACAGAAGGTGATAACCAATGTTATTGTCTTAAAGAAAGTTTTGTTCGAATGTGCAAAATATAAACTTAAAAAATTAGCTCCTTAACTAGATTCCTATGATATTTCAAGTGATTCATATATACATCCACTTATAACCACTGTTCGCCTTAACTATATTTTCCTCAATCGTTTCTTACGTTCGTCGTGTCGTCTATATATACAAATATTTTAATTACTTTACTTATTATTTATTTGCTAATTTACGCCTAATCTTTCACATTACATTTGGATGCTTCGCTTTATCATTATTAACATTTCGTACATAGCATAACAACCAAGACTTATCACCCATGCGTTTTGTCTAGTTACCTATTTTTTATATATTTAAACCATGCTTTATTCACTTGTGCAAGAAGTATGATACAAAAGAATCTATAGCACTCACGTTAAAACGACGATATCAGACTATATCAACGGTTTTCTGAAAGTCTGTTTCGTACCGTAATTTAGTGCAATAATAATATAGTGTTCACAAGTTTCAATATGAGAATGTTATAAGCGAAGACATATCTCATGCCTACAAGTTATTTTAAAACATTTAATTGGATCTCGATAGAACTTTTCGTACAACATTTTTATGATTTTTGAAGTGTAAAACTCATTAGGTGCGTTGGGCATTTTTTTAGACGGGAGAAACCTTTGAACTCGGGACACTGTTGCCGTAACCAACACCTCTGTATTTAAGTATAGTAAATTGTTCAAATTTTAACTTCTGTCGGCTAACCTGGAGTGTAACTGTTTCTTTACTATCGATTACAACACGATACACAATTCAAAACAAGCGAACTACATCCATTTAATGCATGCCTGCACGAAGCTTTGCCTTACTTCAGGATACGTAAGCCCGTTTTGTTTTGCAATCGTGAACGAAAAGAATACGAAATTTATACGCAGGGATCTTCCCTAAATCATACAAGTTTCATGTATAATAATGTTATGTATTATAAATTTATAAGGCGCTTATTGGAGTCACTTAAAATAAGTGTTACGTGAATTACAAATACTCAATTGATTGAAATGAAAACGATCGTGCAACATCCTACACAAACAGAAACAACGAGAAAGAGTACAACGAAAGAGAACTGGAACTGTAGAGAGCTTTCGTGACGTGATTTTGCGCGAAAAGAATATTGTCACATTGGAATTTTATAAAAATTATGACACTAGTGTAATTATACGTTTAGTTATTTACGATCAACGTCATTCAATTATCCAATTATAGTATTTATTCCAAACAAATCGCATGGGTGATATGCAAAAATGTCCCCAATACTTTCCTAGTTATCGATAGCAAGTTTCTACTTCTATGGATTATTAGGAGATATTTTCTTACAACTAAAATACATAAGCAATGATGTATCAACACTATCATCATCATCTACATCAGCCCGTTTCAATCCATTGCTGGACATAGTCTCTCCCAAGGCGCGCCACTAAGCCCGATGTTCGGCTTTCCACATCTTACTTTCGCCGTTGACATGATACAATTATTGATTTTAGAACTTTTGGCAACGCGAATCTCGAAATCTCAAGTATCCACGGCAGATTTTTGTCTGGGTGAAGGGAAATATTTTAGTTGGATTGCTAGGAATTGAGCAAAAGTTAACCTATAAACTGAAAACTATAAAGTTGATTTTGTCAGACAAGGTTAATAAATTGTGAAATTTTGGAACCTTTGCTATATATTAAGTAT